>CVRE01181721.1:1608-12026 GCA_001179765.1 Crepidotus sp. BD-2015
TTTTTTTTTTGAAAATTTTGAGCGGAAAAAATACCTGATATATGCAGTGCCATGCTTTGCTGTCGCCAATCTCGAAACCTTGAGAAAATCTGAAACTCCACTGACTGACCAAGAAGAAATTGCGCTGTGGGTGCATCGAGTCAATATCAGCTCTACTATCCAACTGCTTACCCCAAAGAGCAGGCTTGGATACAACGACCGTCTCACCAGTACCATCTATTCTCGGTGAAATACTCCGTGTCGTCCATACCACGAGCTTGCTGACCTGCTTAATGCAAGCGAGAGCGAGACGCGGTAGCGGACAACAGACTCCCCGAATGTGCGTCGCAATTTTCTCGAGCTGGGCGCTCATGAGCACGCCGTGTATATATTCGCCCGAGCCTCATGTTAGTTCAGCTTTGAGATGGGATACAAAACTGTCACACGGCAGGAACGAACAGGCCAGAGCAAAGTGCATCAAAATGATCGGCCGTAGAATCCGATCCCATTCCGGGCATCCGCATCCCGCACCTTCAACGATTTGTGCTTTACACGGTTACACCAGTTCCACAATGTATGGGCCAAGCCGAACGATACGAGCTTCCGTGGTTCAGACCTGCACTCAAGCATTTTCTCTGGACAACACTCTGCAAAAGCTTGAGGAACTTACGCGCTTAGCTCGAGACCGAGACCAGTCCCAACTCGCGGTCTTTCCAGAGGCGTTGTGAGTGCGGATGCTGAAATGAAGTCGCTATCCAAAAATGACCGCAAATAAGCATCGGAGGATATCCTAAATTTTCCACCATGGGCGCTGTCGTCGGAGACAGAAGCGATGAGGGGCGCGACGAGTACGTCCGGTATCACGGTGCAGCCATCGAGGTGCCGTCTCCTGCTACTGCGCGCATTGAAGCCATCAGCAAGGATACTGGCGTCTTCCTCGTCGTGGGGGTCATTGAACGCGCAGGTGGCACCCTCTACTGCACGGTCATATTTGTCGACCCTGTGGAAGGCCTACTCGGAAAGCATCGCAAACTGCTTCCCACTGCATCTGAGGTACTTGAGTTCGTCTTGATGTCCGGTCGACGAGCCGTTGAACGGTGATTTATAGCGTCTCATCTGGGGCCAGGGCGATGGCACAACATTACCTGTATTCGAGAGGACTTTCTCGCAGTCCGGCGCCGCGGATGGCACCGAAACTACGGCGAAAATTTCTGCCGCCATTTGCTGGTACGTGTGGTTTGTTTTTAATTGGTGAAGTTCTAAGAGGAAACAGGGAAAATTACATGCCGCTCTGTCCGTAGTATCCAGTACTAGTGCTATCCGCAGCAGCTGACCATTTGCTTCAGTGCGGCACCATTATTATTCTCTAGGCACGCAACTCTGGTGTGCCCCCACCGTCGACGCTCGCCCAGAATGGCAGGTGGGTTATCGCGTATTCCGACGGGGTCCTGTTGAGAAACCGGCAGAATTCGATGATTCATATAGCGCTGGAGGGCCGTTGTTTTGTTTTGTCTGCTTGCCAGTACGCTGAAGAGCGGCATTTCCCTGCCACACATGCGGTCGCCAATGCTGAAATGCGCAACCCCGACAACGTGATGATAGGCGGAGGAAGTGTCATTATTAGCCCACTCGGAAAGGTCCTGGCCGGTCCCCTGCGCGGTCGGGAAGACGTGCTAACTGCGGACCTACACCTCGCTGATCACCTGCGAGGAAAATTCGACTTGGATGTGGTAGGGAACTACGCGCGGCCAGACAGTACGTGCGTTGGATCCTTTGCGTGACGGAGTCTGATTACTCGGGTAGTTTTTAAGGTCCAAGTCAACTTGGATGGATGATGTCTTGTTAGATCGGTATGGTGTATGGCCTGTACTGAGCTTAATGGTAATAGAATAAGAAAACATGAGGGCCGCGGGCAGGGACCGGAGATGAACTGGAGTTGCGTTGAGGACGGGTGTGCGCCCTGGCGGTACTGTCGGAGTTTGATTCAAAATATTAAATAATAAACAGACGGCAACAAGGCCACGATTTCTTCTTGCGTCCAGAGTTGAGAGGTTGTCTGTTCTGCTCTTCTCCCTCGACCATCTCCTCATTCATCCATTCCCTTCCCCAGATGTCCGACCCCTACTCCCGCAATGGCGACATCACCCCGAACGGCATGGCCAACGCCTCCAACCCTTCCCTCGCTCCGAATAACGGTCTCCCCTCTGTCATTCGTAAAAAATTGATGGGCTACGTCGGGTTCGCCAATCTCCCCAACCAGGTTCACAGGAAGAGCGTCCGGAAGGGTTTCCAGTTCACCGCCATGGTCGTTGGTGCGTCGTCCTCATCGCACCATTTTAGCTTTACCTTCTTATCTCCTTTTTTCTCTCGACAGGCGAGTCGGGCTTGGGCAAATCGACTCTCATCAACACCCTTTTCAATACCACTCTCTACCCCCCCAAGGAGCCCTTACCTCCCGCGGCAGAGCGGCCCAAAACCGTCGCGATTGAGAGCATTGGCGCTGGCAAGTTTTGTCTCGTATCGCGTCCGTTTTGGCTCAACGCAGCTCTAGATATCGAGGAGAATGGTGTTCGCCTTCACCTCACCGTCGTCGACACCCCCGGCTTTGGCGATTTTGTCAACAACGACGACAGGTAATGTGTTTATGCCGGAGACTTGGATTTGCGATTCACCATTGTCCCAGTTGGAAGCCCATCGTCGAGAACATCGAATCTCGATTCGATTCTTACCTGGAACAAGAGAATCGCGTCAACCGCATGAAAGTCGTTGACAACCGCGTTCATGCATGTCTCTATTTCATCCAACCGACTGGACACTCGTACGCTACTTAAAACGTCTTCCAACCCCCTACTGAATGTTACCCATAGTTTAAAAGAGATTGACATCGAGTTCATGCGCAGACTACACACCAAAGTCAACTTGATACCCGTCATCGCCAAGGCTGACACAATGACCGACGAGGAAATTGGCGAGTTCAAAGAACGGGTACGTGGGTATTGTTTCTCCATCCCCTGCTAGAATTCATTATGTACCCCAGATCCTTTCCGACATTGCTCACCACAACATTCACATCTTCCAAGCGCCCACGTATGACAACGAAGACGAGGAGACCATTGCAGAGGCGGAGGAAATCGCCAGCAAAATTCCTTTTGCAGTTGTTGGTTCGGACAAGGTGGTTGTCACTCCCGATGGCCGAGAGGTCCGCGGGCGTGCATACCCTTGGGGTGTTGTCGAGGTGGATAACGAGGAGCACTGCGATTTCGTCAAGCTGCGGCAAATGCTCGTCCGGACATATATGGAGGAGCTGCGGGAGTACACGAACGACGTTCTGTATGAAAACTGGCGAACGGAGAAGCTGGTGAGCATGGGTGTCGCTCAAGATTCGACAGTCTTCAAGGAGATCAAGTGAGTCGATTCATCGTGTTGATTTACATGCTGTTGACACTCTTGGATCATAGCCCTGCGGCGAGAATGCAAGAGGAACGTGTCTTGCACGAAGCGAAACTGGCCAAGATGGAGGCCGAGATGAAGATGGTGTTCCAACAAAAGGTGCAAGAAAAGGAGGCCAAGCTCAAGCAGTCCGAGGAGGAGCTGTACGCGCGACACAAGGAAATGAAGGATGCCTTGGAGAAGCAGCGTGCCGATCTCGAGGAGAAGAAGAAGAAAATCGAGAGTGGCCGACCGATCACGCCCGAGAAGAACACCGTAAGCTGCTGCCTCTTGCCTTTCTTTCTCGTTACTCATCGGTTCCCAGACCGGCAGACGGAAGGGTTTCCTTCGCACTTGAACGCGGTTTTTTCTAATTGTGGGAAACATCTGGCTCAATTGCTGTATGTACCTTGCATTTTTATTATTGACATTGTCTCTCCACTCCACTGCCCTTGGTCCTTCCG
This sequence comes from Crepidotus sp. BD-2015, assembly GCA_001179765.1. Lineage (NCBI taxonomy): Eukaryota > Fungi > Basidiomycota > Agaricomycetes > Agaricales > Crepidotaceae > Crepidotus > Crepidotus sp. BD-2015. The sequence continues at coordinate 5,481 of CVRE01181721.1, forward strand.
TTTGTACATATCCCGAGCATACTCACTCCCTCTCTTGATTCCCTACGAATACCTACGCTCTTTTACGGATATACTGTCCTGCACCTAGTTTCTCATTTGACTACGGAGAATTCATCTCGGATTATACCATTATACCGCGCAAATGAGCATAAAGGTGACCAACGAGCGAGGTTGGACAAAGGCACCACTCGTCAACAAGTGCAAATCACCGATCCTGGAACCTCACTTTTGCACCCATGGCCGAAATACAAGCCGTGCTTTCTGCCATCGAAGTGTTCAGCCGCGCGCCGGACAAGGCATCCCTCGATCGAGCGAATACGTGGCTTCAAGATTTCCAACACTCCGTAAATGTCTTTTCGCCTATGGCCACTCCCGACAACACCTAATCCAACCCGCCCTGTCCTAGACTGACGCGTGGGCGACCTGCAACATCCTCCTTCTCTCTCCGGATGCTCCCCCGGCTGCTAAACTCTTTGCTGCCCAGACGTTCCGCGCAAAAGTCAGCATCATGTGGTGTTTATGCGAAAGAATCGTTGATCGTCTGGATAGGTCACCTATGATCTACACCAAGTGCATAGTTCCAATCTCCCTGGCTTTCGCGACACGCTCTTAGCAGCGTTGGAACAATACCACGCCGGCCCTCGAACAATTATCGTTCAGCTGTGTTTGGCGATTGCTGGTCTCGCATTACAATTCCCTTCCTGGACGAATGCCGTCCAGTCCATGATCGATTCGTTCGGGCGGAATCCTGCAACCGTACCAACTTTGTTGCAGTTCCTCACCATCCTCCCCGAAGAGTTGACGAACAACCACAGAATTCCCATCACTGTAAGGCTTGCTCAGCGCCAACCTTGTGCACTCACTTATTCCCCAACAGGATGACGAATACTCAGAACGGGCAGCAAATCTGCTTACGGCGAATTCGACACAAGTGTTAGAATTGTTATCCATGTACATCCGGGCCACTGGTACGTCACTTAGGTCCCGGGGGGATGTATTGACTGAAGCTTCACATCAGGAGTCACCCATGCGGTTCAAGCCCAAGTGTTCGACTGTCTCAAAAGCTGGTTGATTGCGGGGGAGGTCCGTGCAACCGATTTAGCAAAAACGCCTTTGTTCGTCTATGCTTTTGAGGCCCTATCCTCGGAGGACTTGTTCGACTCGGCCGTTGACGTGATCTGTGAACTCATTCACGAGACGCAGGAATTAGACGAGAACATGGCTGCCATCGAGCTCGTTGTGCCACGTCTCATAACTCTGAAACCGCAGTTGGCCGCTCAGCGAGAGGACCCGGAAAAGATCAGAGGATACGCTCGTATCTTCAGCGAAGCAGGCGAAACCTATCGCATGCTTCTGCTCCAACATCCCGAAACTTTTTTTCCGATTGTGGAAGCAATCGGAGAATGTTCTGCCTACCCCGACCTCGACATCGTTCCTATAACGTTCCCTTTCTGGATGCGGCTTGCTCAGACTATAGAGAAGAAGCCGTCTGCCTCTCCCCCCTTCATGGACGCTTACCGTTCCCTCATGCGGGTAATAATCAACCACCTGCATTTCCCCCCGGATTCGGCCTCGCTGTCTGGACAGGAAGCTGAAGATTTTCGGTCTTTCAGACATGTCATGGGGGACACTCTGAAAGACTGCTGTCTCGTTCTCCGAACTGATACTTGCTTGCTCGCAACCTACCAATTGATCACCGCTGCTCTTTCGCGTGGCCCGGAAGCGGTCTCCTGGCAGGAGATTGAAGCTCCCTTGTTCGCTATGCGTTCCATCGGTGCTGAGATAGATCCGTTGGACAATGACGCAGTTCCAAAGATCATGGACCTCATCCCTTCTCTTCCCAACCATCCTCGCGTCCGCTACGCTGCCCTACTCATTATTTCCCGCTACACGGAATGGGTAAATTCGCATCCGGATTATATTGGCGCTCAGCTTCAATACGTCTCGGCGGGCTTTGAAGACCAAGATCCTGAAGTATGTGGTGCCGCGGGGCAGGCGCTGAAATATCTGTGTCAAGATTGCAAGCAGGTACGTATGCATCCGAGAGCAGGACAACTGAAACTAATAACTATCCTTAGCACTTGGTGGAATTTTTGCCCCAACTTCATACATTCCTAACCTCTACCGGAGCTAAACTTGTTCAAGATGATAGACAACAGGTTTATGAAGCAATTGCGTATGTCATATCTGCCATGCCCATGGTCCGGGCTGCAGAATCTCTGCGGGCATTCTCGGTAGATATTCTGGCACAAATACATGCGGCGACAATGAAGCCGACGGTCTTGACCAAAGAGTTGCAGGAAGTTGGCAGTGAGTTCCGCAGATGTCATACCGCTTCCTCTACTCATATACATTGCCCAGATGGTTTGGACAACCTCGAGGTTATGCTCCACGTTATCCAGGGGTTCGGCGAACAACTCCCACCGGCTTGCCAGACAAGCTGTGAAGAAGCGTGGAACGTCCTCAATGCGTTCCTATCGAAGTACGGAGCGGATTACAACATTGCAGAACGAACAACCCGAGTCATCCGGCATGGCATCACGCTCTTTGGCGATGCCGCCCTCCCTGTGGTGCCGTCTGTGATCGCGAGGATGTCCTTCGCATTCGAAGCCACGGGCTATCCTAGTTACCTATGGATCGCTGGTAAAATGATTCACCGGTATGGCAACGAAGAGGACGTGGATCTGCGGGGCTCTTTCCGAGAAGTCTACGAAAGGTCTACGAGCAGCGTAGCCTCACTTTTGCAATCGAAGTCACCCAGCGACATTCCGGACGGTCAGTGCCTTGTAACAATTGTATGGTGGTTGCTCAAGTCTGTATCTATAGTGCTCGAAGACTATCTTCGAATGTTGACATCCATGGTGCCTTCTGCCCCCGACATATTTTTCCAGTCTTCAGCATTCCCTCTCGCCTTCCACACCTCGATGGCGGCTCTCACACTCGTCCACACTGATGTCATTTTCGCATCCTTAGATCTATTTCTGCTCATATTGACGCATGACTGTCTGGATCCTGCTCCGTCGGCGCCGCCCCCTCCCAAATTCCCGATGTACAGATCCGCCATTCAATCCGTGGTGGAAAAAGACGGGTTCCAGTTCCTGAACCACCTCCTTGGTGGTCTCGTCGGAGATTTCCCGGAAGACTCGACCTCTATCGTCGTGTCGATATTCCGCGCGATATCCTGGATTTGGGGTCCACAACTCATCTCGTGGCTCCCTACTGTTCTGCAACAGCTCCCCGCCGCGGCAGCCCCACAAGAGGCCCGGGCCCAGTTCCTCTCTGACGTCTCAAGGTTCGCCGAGCCTTTTTCGCTTTTGCCAGGTCTGATGCTCTTCTTACAGGGCCGTGAACGAGAAACAATATGATAAAGTCAAATACGCTATACTTTCACTTACTCGGGCATCCAGGAAAGCGCGTGAGCGCCGTCGGGCTGGTGTATTGGATCGTTGAGGTAGCAAGGAGGCAGGCATGGCTGTAAAATACTCGTAGTTTAACAACTAAATTGTAAAGGTAAGTAGGCTTAACACAATCACTACCATCAGGAACATCTGATGCCAATGACCGAGGAAGCAAACAAGGCTAGGCGAGCTTTTCTACTACTTGATCATGTTTCTCCGTGCTGGACATTCCGTCTGCAGCAGTGCGTGTCTCATTCAGCTGACATGTGTCCGTCTTTTTTCATGCACGTCGCGTTGTAGCCGGACGCCGGACGTTCTCTCAGTCTGCAACACGTCGAAGTTACGCAGACACAATCCAGAATCTTCTTATCCACAAAGACACGAAGGTTCTATGCCAGGGATTCACCGGAAAGACGGTCAGACCTCGACGAGCCCTTACTTTCAACCTTTCCAACGATACCTGATCAGGGAACGTTCCATGTGAAGGAGGCTCTGGCGTACGGGACGAAGATGGTCGGCGGCGTGTCACCCAAGAAGGCGGGGCAGACACACCTGGGCCTACCTGTCTTTGGCAGCGTTAAAGAGGTGTGTCGTTGCTGCGTTTACCCATCTCACGATTAACGTTGCTCGCCAGGCGGTGCGGGAAACCAACCCTGACGCTACCGTCCTGTACGTTCCACCACCCACGGCTGCGGATGCTATTATAGAGGCGATTGAGAACGAGATCAAACTCATTGTCTGCATTACCGAAGGCATTCCTCAGGCCGATGAAATCCGTGTTAGCTCGCTTGTGTTTCGTTACTCCATTCCTTCCTTGAATATTCCCTCAAGGTTATGAACGCGTTGATGAGCCAGTCTCGCTCTCGACTAGTTGGCCCGAATTGCCCCGGTGGTGTGTCCTGTTCTTTGAAGTTTGTTCCATTTGTGGAATGATATTCTCAGTTATCAACCCGCTCGGTTGCAAGATGGGAATACAGCCCGGCCACATTCACACACCCGGAAAGATAGGTATGCCGGTCCATTTGGCTTCCCCGTGCATATTGACGATCTACAGGTATTGTGTCGCGCTCTGGAACTTTGACATACGAGGCCGTTGCACAAACCACCGACGTTGGCCTCGGTCAATCACTGTGTGTCGGTATTGGCGGCGATCCTTTCCCTGGCACACAACATGTCGATGTCATCAAAGTGTTTCTCGACGACCCCAACACCGAAGGTAACTCATCTTATCCCAGCGTGTAACATTAACTTCAACCCAAAACGAATTCGCCAGGCATCGTGATCATTGGTGAAATCGGGGGTTCTATGGAGGAGGAGGCGGCCGAATACCTGGAAAAATACAACAAGACCCGCAGCCACCCGAAACCTGTGGTCGGATTCATTGCTGGCCGCACCGCACCTCCAGGAAGGCGCATGGGACATGCCGGAGCCATCATATCCGGTGGCAAGGGTGCTGCCTCGGACAAGGTTGCCGCTCTGGAACGGGCAGGCGTCATTGTAACAGACAGCCCCGCCAAGATCGGTCTGGAGATGCTCAAGGTAATGTCCGCCCTGCTCCTCCGCACACGAAACTAATGAACGTTTCAGGCAATGAAAGCGGCGGGTTTGGTGTAAAATTGATACATCATGATTATTGTACTATTGGCGCCCATTTTGGACGGAAATCATTTTCTTCCCATCATAGACTTTTACCGTAATACATACCATATCTGGCCATCGATGCACTCCTCCATGGCTCCTGCTTCTGCTTTCGACGCTGCAGCTACGTATCTATCCACCTCACCGTCTGCCTCAAATATCTCATCCGCCGTCAAACTCGAGGTCCTTCGTCCCAGGCTCTTGCAGAACCCCTCCGGTCCTAACCTCGTTGCAGCTGTACGGGCTCTTCAAGTTGATAACTCTATCCTCCATGCCATCCGTACCTCGCCCCTCCGTCTTCGACTTTACAGGCCGGGCAAAATGGGACGCGTGGTCCACTGCTGGTAACACGTATTCGAACAAATCCGACGCAGAGGCCAGATATCTAGAGATTGCGCGAAGTCTCGGTTGGACAGAAGGCATCGTTCTCACCAAAACGTCTTCCGCTGGAACTGAGACTGAAGACATCTGGGACTCTGATGACGACGAACCACCGGCTAAAAGTAGCCGTGAATCTGGAGGCTTTGGTAGCTCAGTCAGCTCAATGGCGCGGCCTGAGGCGGAGCATGATGACAGCCTACACGGGCTTGTCGTTGCCAATGATTTACAGGGACTGGTTCAGCTCCTGGAGAAAGAACCAAGCGTAGACTTGAATGCACGAGACTTTTTTGTATGTTCCTAATTTATGCCCCATTTGTGTGGTTTGCAAACGGTCCCAGGGTTATACGCCTCTACATCTGGCCGCGGATCGTGGGTCTGTCCCCATTGTAGAATTTCTGTTGGAGAAACATGCCGACCGAACAATGAAGGTCGCCGCCATTGCCATCCACCCCTCTTGACAAACCCTAACTTTCATCGCAACAGGATGAAGATGAGTTTACGGCGGTTGAATTGGCGCAGGCTGCGGGCCACGACAGAATCGTCCAGCTGCTGAATTCTTGAGGAGGAATACTGCTAAATTATATATACATGCATGATCATTATTTGTCTTCCGCTGTAGCTGCAACTCTTTCTCGGATCTCCTCCAAAGTGGGAGCCGGTGGCTCTTGGACTGCGCCCGTTGGTTTTGGATGATAGACGGAGCCAGGTTTGAGGATGTTTCCCTTGAGAAGACGGTGAAAATGGGAAGTAAATGTATAAATGCTACTCACCAGCTCCAACAGCTTGACTACGGACTTGCTGGGGACAGCTCCCACATGGAGCCAGTACCGTATTCGGTCCACGCTCCATTCGATGGTTTTGTGATCCTGGCCGTCGAGATGAGGGTTGTATATGCCCAAGACCTCTGCGGGTTTGGCATCGCGGCGGGCGCGCTGGTTAATAGCAACAAGATGGAAGATGCGTTTGTGAGCACGGCCGTGCATTGCGAGGCGTAGTCGAATGGGCATGGCCGCCCGAGAGCATGCGCTAAAAAGTCGAGTGATCACGTGCACGCGATTGTATGGCAACGTTACCTTGCTTGACAATGGCAAGCATTGAAGCAACCTGCGAGCGGCACGACGCAGTAATG
>CVRE01181721.1:30150-52004 GCA_001179765.1 Crepidotus sp. BD-2015
TGAATTGGATGACATCTTTGAAACGAGGATGGAGAAACGGCGCAGCCCAAGGATTCGATTTGAGCTGCGCGAACATGTCGCGAGTCGCCGATGGGTTCGGTACTGCTGCAGCCGGGCCAGGATTGATCCACAGCCAAAACTTGGGCCGGCAAGGTGCTGTCTCCTCCGGGTAATCGTCGATGTGCAGACCCGTGTTCTGAGTGAAGAGGAAACTCAAGAGCGCAAGATAGGGTTTGTCGGTGAAGGGTCCTGTCCAGAACATGTGGAAAATCCGGGGATTTTCGGGGTCGCAAGGACTAGAAAGAGATGGATACGGGCGGTACTGCTGTGGTTCGGGTAATGCTATTGGTGGCACCTCCCACTCTACGCCGCGTTTTTTGGTCAATCCACTATCTGGGTCTGCGTCGCGTGCGAAATCTGTGGTCATGCCTGGCCCGATCTCGACGGGGTCGGCAGGTATAGTTCCATTGCCAGAATCGAGCTGCTCGAGATAGATATATTTCCAGCTGTCCAATTTTTGGGGATTTCGTCGAAAACGCTTGCCGTTGTCGAGCCCGGCGCCCACGCGTAGAAACTCCAGACAGTCCCTGACGTACTGTAGAAAAGTTGAGCAAGGCACGAGGCAACGGACAAGAGCACCTTTTGCTTCGAGAAATCACACTCTTCCATGATGATATCGAGGTCGGCAATGCTCCCCGGAACAGGCCGCGGAGGGTATGCGACGTTGAGAGGTTGATTCTGTACATCCGGATATATTCTTCTGGGCCCAGTTCCACGGAAGACGGAAGACTCAAGGGAAGCTTTCCTCGGAGGAAGTGCCGGGTTGTCGAGTACGGTTCTCAGTCCCAGCTGTGCCGGGACTGTAAATGATAAAATGTTGGGGGCGGTGGATGGTCTGTTAAGTCATCGACTCACTGCGTCGAAGGCTGGGATAATGCCCGCTCGCGATCTCCCAGCTCCATATTCTTTGAAGGTCTTCACGTCGGAAAACCAGGGTGGGAGGATCTCCAGTGAACGCCGGCCACGTCTTCTCCTCCGTTCCAAACCGCTTCGCCAACGCGAAAGTGGTAAAGACCTTGACGATCAGGTTAACTCCGCGACGCACATTCCAGAAGGAGACTAGTGAGCACCATAACTGCAAAAGCGAACACCATGACCGCAATGCCTCTCTTCCGACCAAGACGCAAGCGACGTGGGTTGAGCAACCAGAACCGCAGGCGACGCATCCGAGGCCCTGGCCACGGAGAGGCGCGGCCATGGTATTTCTCCATGTTGAGTTGACCAGTGTGATGTCGTAACTTCCAGTCTAAGTCCACCTCGCCAGACCTACTCGTTTTTTCTCCTTCTTCGACTTCTTTTAATATCCTTCTGGTGATGTATCATAATGAGGTAACAATGTTTGTCCCCTTCCGAACACGCATCCATTTTTTCTAGCTCCAACAGCGTGCGGCAATAGCGCAAGATCACACTGTCGACGATCTGCTCGAGCCTATCAGGCTACCCGAAAATCTTCCCGAACACGAGTCTGCCTTGCAGGCCTTTCCAGAACGCCTTCAGCATCGTTTGTCTGTTGCCAAAGAAGATACAAAAAAGGAGAAGACATCTGAAGACATCGCATTCACTCCTGACCTCCTTTACGACCTCAAAAACATCTTCCCCACCTTATACGTCTCTGCAACCGGCTCAAGTTAACCTTGAAATACGATCTATCCGAGGCCTCAATCCGACGCGCAATATATGAACTTTTCGAACCAGTAGACCAAAGCGATCGTACGCGTGAAGCCTTGCGGTTTATCTTCCAAATGGCTATATGTGAACTTGTTTGCAACTCAACTGTAACAGAGTCAAGTCTAAAGTCAAAGTCGTTGAATACGATAGCCGCCGAGTTCAGTGCAGACCTACTGCCATCGCGACGGCGGATGGCAAGCTTCCTCTAAGCCTCTTACAAGCTTTTCAGAACATGAGATTGCATATGCAGGACCCGGCTTACAAGAAGAATACGCTCTCACGTACGTCGAGTACAAAGGCGGCCTCAATAAAAATGGCCGACAAGCAATACTCGACAGTGCGGCGATCCAAACCGAGCGTTCAACCTCGTCGGCACATAAAACTATTCTATTTAGTCTACTTCATGCTGGGGTCGATGTGATCACCTCTTGGCGGAAGAATGAAAGATCAGATGTGAGTTATCACTGTCTCGGTTGGGCGTTTGCTTACATCTCAATTCAGGGGTACCGTGATCATTAGAACCGCCACAACACTGTACTCCCGCTCGATTCTTCTTTAGAGTGGCTCAAATTCCATGCGTTCTTGTGTGCCAGGTACGTACGTGAGAGCCATCACCGAATGCACAGCGCCTCAGAGAATCTGCAACCGACATCGTCGCATCCCCCGACCAGTTACTTACTCTCATCAAAGCCTCAATCTCCCGACCATCACAGATCACAGAGGAAGGGGATCGTCTGGTTTCGGCCGCCAAGATTGTGGTTGGGACACTAATGCCTCAGCTCTTAGCCTCGAAGTTCCAGCGGAGGATTCTTGTCGAGAGGAGGAGCAGTGGGAGGAGGATAGTGGGTAAGATGCTGAGGAAGTGACTGCGAAGAAGAGACTGTCATGGGACACCAAGAAGAAGAAAAGCAATGCGAAAATTCGCGCTTAGCAGGGGAGTGTCCGCTGCGGCCGAACTCCCGGTCAGTCATTTTATCAAACGGCTGTAGCCCCGGGCACCACCGAAGAGAAAGTGCGGGCTCCCGAGACGACGGCCAAGCGGGAGGTGGGCTGCGGGGCCTTGTTGCGGGACTGGGGCAGACTATTGGTAGTGAACATCAAGAATGGATTCATTAATTCCAGTGGTGCGCTTGTGGTAGTGCTTTCTGCTCGGACGTTATCGTAGCTTTGATCGTATACTGCTTTAGAGATTCAGATCAGTTCCCATCTGAGAAATTGGTTACTATTGAGAGTCTCAAGGAACTCAATCAACAGACCAGGCTGAGTGAACACAGTCAATCTGTCTGGGATAGGTAAGATAGACGAGCACTTTGCCGTTTGGGCATTGTTGTTTGGACGAAATTTTGATTTTTCCTTAAAACGGACGCGAGCGGTTGTTTGTTTGAGCTTCTTTGTTCGATGTGATCCTGTCAAACGGTGTGGAAGCCCTTTGTAAGTAAAAAGGGCATGGACGGACGACGAACTACGACGAAACCATGAAAGGATTGATTGGGTAAGGGCGCTTCTGAGCTGACACAGACCAGATGGAAAGACAATTTCTGGATTCTATTTCATGCACGTGGCAAGAAAGTCTATTGGTGAGGATACATTTGACAAGATACTATTCTGCTAAGAAGACCTGATACTACGGAGCACTGTGTTTGTCGTACCTGACCTAGTTCGCGCCGAGGGGCTGCATCTCAAGGTCGGCAGAATCGGTGGGCACACTCAGAACGCGCATAGTGTTGGTGTGGCCCAAGCCACCCTTCCATCCCTGGACAGCGATGATGGTCGATCCCGGGGTGATGACGTTGAGCGCCAGAGCGCTGCGCAGCCCAAACCGAATGCGATTGTCAACCTGCGTTACATTGCGTCGCTTATTTGAGCAAAGTTGCTCCCTCAAACCACAGAGCACTCACGTCAGTCTGCCACTGGTGCTCCTGCACACCCCGGGGCTCGGGGTACCAGAAGGGATAGCAGCCGCGGTGCAGGTGAATCTGGCGAGCAGTTTGCTGGCTACGGGTGACTGAGTTTATTCCGTCAGCTGATTGCCGTGCGGGAGCGGATGAAAGACAGACCAGTGATGATGGGAATTTTGGGGCGGTACTTGGAAATGAGGCGAGCAGTGTTACCACTCGTAGAAAGGACGAGGATGGCGCTGGCATTTTGCTCGGATGCGGCAGCCACCGCGGCGATAGCGACGGTCTCGGCGGTTGCTGTGGGACGAGTTTGGATAGCGGTCAGCTCCGCATACAAGGGCGGGTAGCAGATAGCAGACTCCGCGAGCAAGCAGGTCTCCGCCATCATGAGGACTGCGCAATTGATTAGTGGAATATTTTGCATAAAATAATGGCAGGACTAACCGGACTGGATAGGGTACGATCCCTTGGCGGTCTCTCCAGACAACATGACACAGTCCGCACCATCGAGGACGGCATTAGCAACGTCGCTGACTTCAGCGCGGGTGGGCCTGGGGTTGTACTAGAGACAGAGATTGAGAACAACGGAACTCGATCGGCCAAAATAACGTACAGTCATGGACTACATATGTGCGTCAACGATTGAATACAAGAACTATGGACAACAAAACTCACCTCGAGCATCTGAGTGGCGACAATGACAGGCTTCCCAACAATGTTGCACTTGGCAATCATCATTTTCTGCGCGAGGAATACTTGACTAGCAGGAATTTCGATGCCGAGGTCACCACGCGCGACCATAACACCGTCCGTCTCTCGCAAAATCTCGTCGAAGTTGGCAACACCCTGCTCGTTTTCAATTTTGACGATGATTTTGACATTGGCGCCGTCAGAGCCGAGGACCGTCCGTATGTCCTTGACGTCCTGGGCGCGACGGATGAAGGACGCAAAAATCATGTCGACACCGTTTTTAACACCAAATTCCAGATCCTTCTTGTCCTTCTCCGAGAGAGCGGGCAGGTCGACGGCCGTTTTGGGGAGATTGACTCCCTTGCGCGAGGAGATGCTTCCGTTGTTCAGGGTGCGGACGTGGACGTTGGTCCCATCGATGGAGAGCACGAGAAGGGACAGAATACCTGATTTGACCAAGGTTAGCTCGTGATACAGGCAGGGAAAGTGGCTTCAAACGAACCATCATCAACGTAGATTAATTTTCCAGGCGCGGTAACCTTGGGCAAGTTTTGCTGAGAGAATATTAGAGGCGGGATGTACATGAAAAGGAAAGATATATACGTAGTCGACCCACATGACCTTGTCGTCACAGCACTCGCTGTATTTCGGGTCGGTCGAGATCACAAACTCATGTCCCGCAGATATTTTGAACTAAGATTCACAGTTAGAACATACCCTATCAAAGGATAGAGCACAAACATACATCCATGTTATCTCTGGTCAACCCGGTGCGGATCTCTGGACCTTTCTGCGCAGATACCGCGCTTTAGAACGGAGGGTAAGGTACGCGGAAACGCCGCACCGTATCCAAAGCAATTGCCACGGGGCGTCCAGTAGGGTCGGCTGATGGATGTCTGTTATTCGNNNNGGGGGCGTAACGAGGTCAAAGTAAAGGCACCTGCAACCATCGCCCTCGTGTTGTCAATAACACTCTGATGATACTCATACGAGCCATGGGAGAAGTTCATGCGAACTGGACGAGAACAAGGGTTGATTTTTTTTTGGTGCGCGTGTTCCATCATCACTCACCGACATTGACGCCGGCGCGACGAAGTTCACCAAGCTTCTCGACAGAGTTGGTGTTGGGTCCTGAACGTCAAGTAAATACTCAGTGCATTCGGTGCGGGACGTGGCAAACCGATTGTCGCTATGATAGCAGTCTAACAACGGTTGGCAATTAGATTGGGGACAAAGGCCTCGAGAAACTCTTTCTTTACCTTGCGCAAAAACTTGGTGTCCTCTGAGGCGACGGGCACATTGGCAGTGCTCAGCGTCGACGACCACTCTAGCTGGGATCTGATACCATCGGAAGGAGGAAACATATTTCGATGGTGAGGGTAAGAGACGAAAGTGTTACAATGGTGTTACAGTGTGCGTAACGGCCGCACGTTGGACCCCTAAATAAAAATCGGTCTTAGTGCGGCAAACAAATGTAGACCCACACGGGTCTTGGACGGAAGGTTTTAAGTAGCCCGCTAACTCGAATCATACAAAAATAACCATTCACACAGCAAATCGACGATAGTACTACAGAGCCAAAAAAAAATTGTTATATCACCCTCAGCGTCCATCCATGCAAGCCCCCATCGGCAGCGGCAGCCGCTTGGGCGGCGGCCAACCACCCAGTGTCCACACTGCCCCCGGCGTTAGACGGGTTGCCACCCATACTCTCCATCTCAATGGCCTGGAACACATTCTCGCAAGCAATGGTTCGGCCAGAGTGGTAACCCACGCCATCACTCGGCCGGATAAACAACAGTGGTAGACTACGCCCTGCAATGGAAGGAGGGGGCGCTCCGTTTGACTGTGCGTTGTCCGTTGGGGGAGACGGGCGACTGTTGCTGGGACCAGCGTCTGGCGCGGTGGGTAACGCATCCTCTTCAAGCGCTTTGATAACATCAGCCATTAAAGGCATTTCAACAATCACAATTGCATGCAGGGGTCCAGCGGCGAACCGAGGAGTAGCAATAGGCGATGTAGGGGAGCTGGGTGCAGGGTCAGAGTTATCCATTATATTGCCCCCTGTTCGGTTGACGAATGGGGAGACGTTGGTCAAAGGCCCTGGAGGTGTTGCTTGGTATACGCGATGCCGAAGGGGGCCTAGATTTCCGAGATAAACGTCGAGAGGTGTATGGGCTCCCGTTGTGGGATGCGCATAGAAGAAATTAGCGACCGTCAACTCAATGGTGTTATTGGCCTGGCGGTAAACGGGGGCGGTGAAAAGCGTCGGGAAGGGGGTTATAGGCATGTCAGGGATGTTGTTATTCTGGCCAAATGCGTCGAAAAAGGTATATTGGAATTTAGCTGGGCGGCGAAAATAAGATCGACTGGATAGAATGCAAAATAGCACATACATATACCGACAATTGTCCAACAAAGATAATCGTCGACGTCGTCGGTAACGAGGCGAACACCGTCCTTCATTTCGTCCCGCACGCGCGGAGATTGGAATAGCAGAGGGTGGCTACCAGCCTGGGAGGAAGAGCCAGGTGCGGGAGGCGCTACTACGCCTTGAGTTCCGGGTATCGGCCCAGCAGCCGACAGATAATGTCGTGTACCGTCTGCATTGACGCGCTGGAGGGCAATTTTTTGCATTTGGCTGACAGGGCCTCCATCGTCAGGAGAGACCCTTCCCTTGTCTACTTTTCGGATGATAAGCGGAGAAGTTGAGATTCCCGAGTGCGTGTCGGAGAGGATAATCGAGCAGCCATAGGTAACTGGTTGTGGTCCGCCTTTTTTATTGTTAGAGGACGATTTGGCATCGGGAGAAGCATGTACGTACCAATTGATGGGGGGTCAGTTGAACGCGGAACGACATTTACATTGAATGCTGACCACGCAACATTGCTAGCGCAGAGCTGCGCATGATCAATCGTCATGTACTTTGTTCGTACCGTCTGAGAATTGATACGATTGAAGAGGGATACGGGGCCGCCTGCGAGAATGCAGGAGGAGATGTTGCGAGTCTTTGCCGTCTTTTTTGAAGGCTTGGAGATGATGGTGACGGGGGCGGAGTCGAACGTCGCCCAGATACGGCCAGGCGGGGATTCCGCGCCTTCTGGGGCGGGGGCGGATGGCTCTGCGATCTCGAGGGAAAGCTGGAAGCTTTTAGCCTTTGCCGTTCCCGTAACATGGAGAAACTTGAAGCTGGAGGTCATGTTGTTGTCCAACGGTGCCTTCTGTTCAAAGGATCGCTCGCCGACCTCGGATACGACGGTCATTGAGAGCTCCTGGCGGCGCATTTGCCAAACGGGGCCCTCGATGTGGACGACGGGGGGCGGACACAGAAAGCGCTTCTCGCTCCCATAGGATTTTTGTGCGACAGCGGCGTGGAGACAGATGACCGTGGTCATGGGCATGACGCGGCTGGGGTCCTGGGAGACATGGTCGCGCACGATGCGACGGATTTTAGAATGCGGATCGTCTGCGTCGGCGCTGTCGAGTTTGCGCTTGCTCGCAGACGCCTGGACAAGACGCATTTAGACGGCGCAGTCTGGGACACGAGCACGAGGTGTAGGATGTACCTGTGGCGGCGCACCGTTCTCGCGCGGAGATCCCGGCCAGTTGGAGGGGGTCTGAGTTGGGGGACTGGCCAAGATTGACTGGAGAGAGGCACTGGGAGCCGAGGGTGCGATATCCGGAGGCGGAGCAGGTGGGGAAGCCGCGGGCGGCTCAGGCTGCTTCTGTTGGATCTAAATGACCTTTGATTGAGGACCCAGGGGACACAGTGAACGAGAAATACCTGGTCTCGGGGCGAGCGGGGAGGGGAGGGGGGGATTGCGGGAGACGCCGAGGGCGGTGCGGGGTCGACAGACATGGGGAGGTTCAAGAACTCCGGGTCGATATCACCATCCTCGAACCTCGACATAAGAAGTCGAGCGTGAGAACCAACACGGACACATGACAGTGTCATTGGCACAAATACAGGACAGCAGCGCGTCTGCTGCCGATTCATACCGCGCTCGTCAACAAAACTACCTACTAGGCGATCCTATTGTAATGCTACCGTGTCCGTGCGTGACGAAAAAAAAGAATGGCGGGGTCTCAACTGTCCAAAATGTGTGTGTGCAATGTGTGCGTGGTTCCTCAGCTCGGTGGCTCCCTGCTCTTGCGCCCCCCAGGGAATGGCACCCCAGCACCCTCCGTCCGGAACGCTCGCGAGTCGCGCTTCGATCCAGACCCGCCCGCCCTCCCGCCCATCTCCGCGTCCTGCTGGTATTTTTGCCAATCCTCCACCTTCATCGTGGACAACCGCTTCGAGGTCGAGCCCCCGCCCAGCTTGTCCGCGCTCAGCGACCGCGAGTGCCGCGTGCCCCGCTCCGCATCGTCCTCCGGTCGCTTCCGCCGCTCAAGAAGCGCCGCTTTCTCCGCCTGCCTCCGCGTCACAGCCTCCTTCTCAAGCGCTTTGGCCTTCTCCCACCGCTGCTTCGCAACCTCAAGATCAGCATCCTCCTTGGCTGCGGTCGTAAGAGGTGCCTGCAGATCCCGCATCTTCTCGCGATGTCTCTCGTTCAGCTCCTCGAACGTCCGGGTGCGCGATGTCGCCGGCCGCTGCGGTGTGGGAGCAACGATCGGCTTGCGAGGCGGCAAGATGTTCACCGGCCCCAGGTTCGCCATGTTTTCGCCCGACGAGCTCTTGTTGCGATGGTGCGTCATCTTGCCCAGAGGCACGTCCTCGGACGAGTCCGTCCCCGCCTCACCCGCCCCAAGCGCACTCTCACGCCGCTTGCGCTGGTTCAAGGCATCAGTCACAGCCGGCGATATCGCGATCCTGGAGCCAACGCCAGTGGGAGTGATGGGCGGTGTTACGCCAGCGGGCGGTTGCAGCAGTTTGCGCTCCTGCACGTACATGTCCCAATCGTCGTCGCGGAGGGGCACGCTCGTCGGCCGTCCGAGCGTCTCGCCGATACGCGTGTGCGCGAGGGTCGACATTTCCATTGAGTGTACTCTCGCCCGTGGATCATTCTCTCTCGGGGGGCGTGTATGGGCAGGCGGGGGCAGAAGCGCACTGTTGGCGTCGATACTGAGAGTGCGCCTAGAAGTCACGGACGGCCGCCGGGACTCTGCAGAAGAGGACGGTGCGGGGGTTTCCGACTTGAGGGCATCGATTGACCTGCGGATAGTTTGGATTTCAGCGACGAGCTCTTCTTTCCGCTTCAATTCCTCAAAATCCGTCCCAGACGACCCCTTGCGAGGCGTTTCGTCGTTTGCGATGAAACTGTGGGGAACGTCATCCTTGATCCCGAGTCCTAGATCGAGAGCCGGCAGAACACCGGGATGCTGTAAATTTCGCGCGGCACGCGAAAGCTCTTCTTCTGGCGTGGGAGCAAAGAGAAAGTCAGAGCCGGTGGACTGGTGGCGGGTGCGGCCCTCGTTGACCAGAGTGAATGTCGAAGAACGATGCTCTCCAGCGACCGGAGAGTTGGACCCATCGTGATCCTTCATTAGCGGCATGCTGGAATAGCCGCTCTCTGCCCGCCCATGTTTGCTCATAGTTGGATGTTCCTTCTCCCAATCATCTCGCTCACGCAAGACGGTGGCGAATCTGCCGGCAGCCTGGATCTCGGCCTCTTCGTCCCGCTTTTTTTGCTCCTCGGCGATTTCCTGTAGCTTCCGTTGCAAAACCGTGAGAACGCGGAGTTGAACGGCGATGCCCATCAACGTTATTGCTCCAATCAGGCCCAACTCGATTTGCATCGTTTGGGAGACGGGGAAAGCGATGCCATTGTTGGTGTATTTCGGGAAGAGCGAGCGGAAGCCGAGATTCCATATGTAGAACTGTAAAAGCAAGGTTACAAAAAAAAAGGAGAGCAGGTAGCAATTACTCGCCTCCTTGAGTCCGGCAGTCGTGAAGCAGTCAACGCCTAGCATGAACGCCGAGGAACCGACCATTGCTGTCGAAATAAGCAATATGTGGTAATGGATCTATGAAGTGTGAGCTTGCTGTATTAAACCTCGCAAGCGAGGCATTTACCTTTGGTATCGTGCACAGAACGAAGCCAATGACGCCACAGCCTGGAGAGGTAGTTGGATCAATGCGCGCGGCCCTGCAAACAACAAGCTAACCTATGTAGAAAATCCATCTGAAACCGACGGCATTTATGATGCCCCCGTTGTGGAAGCATTGAATCCACAGCGCAAGGGCAAATCCTCCCCACCCGCCAATGACTGGGGGCCCATTAGTTGGCCGACAAGAGGAGGGTAACGTGTGGGATTTGCTCACAGTAGCGGGAAGCCTTCCAGAAAAATATAGATATACCACCTCCAGCGATACCTGCAACTGCCGATGCCAGGACAAACATTCCGCGCAGTACGTTGCTCGGCGGGTTCACTGCAGTGAGAATACCAAACTGGGGTTGCAGTTTAGAAAAGGCATGCCGAGCCTGGTTCACAAAACTCACCTTGAGGATGAGGACGAAACAGACAAGGCTGGAACCAAACAGAGGTCGGTTAGTGAATCCAACTCAACGCCAGAAAGACTTGCGAGAGCGTGTAGAACCCGATCAAGAAAAATGAGGTCCATCTGCGATAAAGTGAGTAGACTTCCGTCGCGGGGCAGCAGCCTCGACGGACCTGTTCTTGTGACCAAAGAACGCGGAGGGAACGCCCGTGATAATCAGAATTGCTCCCAGGACGCCAAAGGCGGGATCGAGTTTGGTAGCGAGTACATTGTTTGGCACGGCCGAGGCGGAGGCAGAGGCAGAGGCAGAAGCAGAGGACGAGGCGGACGCGCTGGTAGGAGTTGCAGTGACACTGACATTGAAGGTAGTGGGGAGAACTGTGGAGACGCTGGATGCACCGGAGCGGATGGTTGTGGCGAAGGAGCTAGTTGTGAGGGAGAGGGACACGCTAGTCTGGCCCTCAACGAGGCCAACGAGGAGGAGGAAGCTGGCGAGGGCAGCTAGACGTGGCGACCACATTCGAGGGAAGGATGAAAACGAGGTGGGGCTTTGGCCGAATATAAATACAGGCACACGATGACGGTGCGGGACGCGTACGGGAGGAAGGGGACAAGTGGGCAATCGAGCAATTGGCACCGATGGCAGTAGCGAGCAAGTGCCTAGCAACCTAGTGGGCGAGCAAGTGGCTATGAGCCAGCCTCGAGTCGTCGACGCCGAGGCTGTACGTATTCGTTACCTAGGTCTGCCCTGTATGTACTCGATCGCGCCTCTAACGGACTCAAAATTCACACCACTGATAGACATGTCGCGTCGCAGTTTACAGACTTCAGCAGCTCTCTTGCCGCGTCTTCCTCCTGGGGGCCCACCACCATCACAACCTTTCCCGTCCGCCGCTTGTCTCGGCTCTCTAGCCGTCCAACGCGTCCTGCAATGTGCGTGTACGCCGTCGCACCACCACTGGGTATCCCCAACACAAATACGTGCGTCAGCCCGAGCACGTCGAGTCCACGCGTGTTGGCCGAGGTAGAGACAAGCAGGATCGGGTTCGCGCGGACAGTGTGGCCGCCAAAGGTCCGCGTCTTCAACAGGTCCAGCCCACGAGCGTTGACACCCAACTCGCGGAGCTCGAAAATGGCGCGTTGCACCGGCGAGGTCGCCGGTATCACGAGCAGGGCGGTCGAAGGCACGTCCGCCGCAAAAATCATCGCGATAGTCTCCAGCGCGAGCGGGTTAAACGGCGACGCAGTCTCCATGTATTCTGCAGCATCAATCAGAGCCACGTCGCCGTTATTGACACGCAAACCCACTTTTGACCAGAGCAGGCTCGACTGGATCCTCGCTCCCCTCGTCTGTGTCCGTGGGGGTGTCGAATGACTCGAATCCACCCGGCGGGGACGGTTTTGCGCCAGCAATGTTTCGCACATCGTCCTCTGACACCACTAAAACAGAATGTGTCACTCGCGATCTGGGTTGGCGTGATCGCGAGTCGGACGACGCCCCCGATATGCTGACCCAATTGTCCCGGTTCATCCAGCCGCTTTCGTCCGAGACATACTCCACGAGGTGGTTAGGCAGGGTCGCGCTCGAAAGGATGAGCTGCGGGCCAGCCCGCTCAGGCGGCATATCTTCGTCGTCGACAAACGGCCGCGCATTCTTCCCATAAACGAGGTCCAGAAACTCGCGAGTATCGCCGGGATGTTGTTGCTGCTTTAGCACCCTGCGCTTGCGCGATGTACTGTAGCCCACCGTCGGTATCAAATTGTCTGCTTCGTCAATAACGATAGCCGACAGCGTTCGCAGTTGCAGCACGTCGGGCTGCTCGCGCCACGCATCCATCAGGGCCTGGGCAAGCCGACTTGATATCGAGTGAATAGTGAAGGCATCGTTCACATACCTGGGGCGTGCAAAACAGCAGATGAGGAGGGTTTTCGCGCAGCAGCGGCAAACCAGGACCTTGACTGTCCCTAACCAGTATTTGCGCAATCGAACTGACAGACGCGCCGGGAATAGAGGCTGCCGGCGCGAACATGCGTTCAACCCAGCCATGGAATTGATACGCCAGTTCGCGGTGGGGGACGATGAAAATGGCGGTGATCGCTGGTCTCCGCTTCTCCGCTCTGGGTTTGTTCAGCAAGGCCAATACGAGGCCGAAAGACCTGGGAGACCGTCAGCGAATCCTGCCCCGACCAGCAAGGATGGCGCCTACTTGCCGCTGCCAGTCTGATCCTCGACAAACACGTCGCGGCCAGCGAGGACAGCAGGAATCAGCACTGCTTGATTTTTCGTTGGGTGCTTTACGTCGGGAAAAGCGGTCCGAAGCGCAGAGACGATGGGAGGGTGGAGTCCCAGCGACCTGAAAGATTCCGGTTTGGCTTTGGGCCGTCCATTATCCACTGGAACTTTTTTGTCAAGCGACGCAAAATGCGCTTCAAAACTGAGATGAAATCAGCCTGGGTGCAGGAATATGAGGAATGCACCACCTTAGAGAGTAAGCACGCTGTTGGCTCCAAGAGAAATGACGCAGGAGCCTGGGGTCCGCACGAGTCGAGGATAGCCAAAATTTCTGAAGAAAGCAAAGGCACATACAGGTGACTCGGACACCGAAATGGCAGCGCGACCCAAGCGCGACCCGCGACCCGCAGGTATCTTTACATTGGGATTACATTACATACATTAGGCTAGCGTAGAATGTTCATGTAATCGATGCATCTATGGCCGATAGGTGGGTTCACTCCTCGTCCGCTGATACGTACTGGTACGCAGGGCCGGCCCTTTCACGCGTGAAAAGACGTGCAAACCAGCCTCCGTCTCCCTGCTGACGGGAAGGAGATGAATGCCTGCCGCCGGTCATGAGAGACGCTCTCTCTGACGCTAAAGATTCGTTATCCATCCTCTCATCTCGTTCGTCTGTGATCAGAGTCAATGGGTGCGGCTCGAGAGTGGGGCTGCGCTCACCTTCTCCAAAGACTGCATCCATTTCTTCGAGCGGGACACCTTTGGTCTCGGGGTAAACTAGAGAAGATCAGTATGTACCTCCACTCAGTTCCAAGTAGGTAGCTTACAGAAGTAGACTGTAAAGGAAAATAAATCAGGATTGATTGAATTACGGTCGTTGAAATGAACTTACCTAGCACGAAGCTGCACGCACAGAAAAAGCCATGCATGGGGTAGAGTCGCCATTCAATCCACTCTTGCAACACCGGGGTTGTCGCTCCAACCCAAAAGTTGAATGCCCTGTCTCGTGGTCAATGTCATGGCCTGCGTTTTCGCCAGCGTGGCGGCTTACCAGTTGGTAGCTAGAATAGAAGTACTTAGCTAACGAGAACGGTGAAAGCGCGAATGCAGATACCTGTAGACAACGATACCCCCTTGGCACGGATGGTGAGGGGCATGATCTGACGTCTCTCGTAAGTCCCACAGATCATGAATAATAGTATGGCGACGGACCTCAGGAGGATACAGCCACGGCAAAGGGCCCCAGCTGAGGGTGAATTAGCGAAACTGTACGACCATTTTGCGCCTGCAACTTGCCTGTAGCCGAATGCTGCATTGAAGATTATCACGCAAACAACAACCGCTTGAGCAGTTTGCGGAACATCGATGTACATCCAGTAACCTGTCCCCATGAGCGCAGCGCCCATCTTCGGGAGGATGTAAGCAGACAATTCAGCGAACAAAAGAAAACGCACGATGACAGCCCCAGAAAGAAGGATCGCCCGCCTTCCCCAACGATCGACGAGATACCATCTATTATCAGGGATCAATGGGGAAAATAGACAAGAGTACAGAACCCGAACGGAGGGAGAGTGCTCAGGATATATATGATGGAGTTGATACCAGTCATAAGAATGGCGTCACGACCAACCCAACCCGCCGCTGAAGAAGAATTGTCAGCAAGCTGGAACATGAACCGTCAGGTTTCATTGACCTTCGAACACGCGGGCTAGAGAAAACCCGAATTAAAGATAGCACGATTGGAGAGCTGAAAGAGACACCTACGCGCGTAGTAGGAAATGACTAGGAGAGGGCGACCAAGTCAAAAAACTGGAGCTAGGGAATTTGAAGAATAACCGCACCGTTGATCCCATTCTGTACAGACATAAGGATCCCGCTCCCAAAATATAAGCGTTGAACATACCAGTTGTGCAAAGGCCTGCGATGACATAGCCAGCAGTACGCGGCGCTTGTACTTTCTCCACATCATCCGGTACGACCGGCCTTCACCTGAATCACGCTCCTCTTGCACCTTCTCTTTGATTTCCTCGAATTCTGCTATCGCCTTCGCATTGTCGGGATCTCCGCCGTGGAGGTCAGCGAGAACACGCATGCCCTCTGAATCCTTGTCCGTGTCGATAAGCCATCTACAGCCGGGTCAATAACCAAACTCGCGGTGCAATGAGCAGCTTACCGAGGGCTCTCTGGCATCAGTAAGGACCCTCCGGCGAGAATCGCCCCGATAACACACTGAATGAAGAGTGGTATGCGCCAGGAAAGGTCGGATTCGATAAATGAGCAGAAGTAATCTGTCCACTTGGATCCGCCTTAATTAACGACACAGCGGACGCAGTGCGAAACTTACAACGGATGACGAGTATCCGACAATATTTCCGGTAAACTCCATGCAAGCAAGAGCGCCTCGCTAGAGCCATTTAGTAGTGCAATTTTTTTTTGAATGGAAACACGCATACGTGATTCGGGGGAGAGATTTCGCTCTGATAAATGGGCACAATTGTCCTAAACGCAAGTAAGGACGGCATGGGCTGAGCAACGCAAGAACACATACGAGAGGAGGCCGACACCACAACCACTGATTATCCGCCCGACAACCATTGTCCAAAATCCCACAGTAAATGTTTGAATGGCGCCTCCAATAGTGAAGACCTGTAGGTCCTAGTCAGCTGGGTACAGGTGAGCCGGGGTGCTGTGTGATTCACAATTGCGCCGATGAAGAGAGTTCCCTTCCGTCCGATAAGATCTCCGAGTCTCCCTGGCCAGAAATGAGTACAGCCAGATAGACAGCAACAATGGCTAGTTTGTACCGGCTGCGAGGGATGTAAAGAACGCCCCGATTTCGAGCACCGCGACCATCATGCCTATTTCGGTCGCAGAGGGATCATTGAAGTACTCTTTGAAACGAGGGCCTGTTATGATCCCGCTCATTACACTGCGCTAGCGATGAATTCGTGGGAAGCCTCGACTGGACGGCTACGTTACCCTTGGTCGTATCCAAACTTGGGACAATATCAGACCGTGGGCAGTCAGAGGTTCGTTACACGCACCAGGAAGACACCGAGGCTCGCGAAAACGGAGATCGCATAGAGCAAAGACTGGCCGACTAGTCGACTCATGATGCATAAGGTGAAAGAACGAGAGAAAGGTCTGCAGTGGAGAGTAATAAGGGAGCCGTTGAGGGCAACACTGAAATGATCCGAGACGGTGAATTTTGATGCCAAATTCCGAGCCAAAGACCACACCATCATCATGCCGCGCTCAGACTCGGACTCGCTCGACGATGTCTCGTCCCAGGCGTCCTACGACTCTGACGAGGACTTCCGTCTGGCACAGCAAGAATGGGAGGAGAGCTTGCACCAACTCCAGCAGCTCGTCTCGATGGTTCTCCTTCCGTTTTTTGGCAAATGGCTCGGTCGCCGATGGAGCCAGTGGGGTCAGTCTCTTTCTCATCACCCCTCATTCCCGGCTCATCCAAGAGCAGCGTATTCTAGGTACTTGAGAGTCGGTCTCGGTAAATCCTTCCTCTGGGGCTGAGCTAATATTGAATGTATTGTATGCTACTGCTACATCGTCACTGCTGCCTATTAATCTTGTCGACCAGACGCGAGAGGCTAGGACTGGGTGTAATGCCGGAGGCTGGAATCTCATCAGCTATTTCGCGTGCCAGCTGCCACTGTCCACGACCACTGAGCCCGGCCAATAGAACGTAGTACGTTTTGGAGGCTAGGATGTTTCGGCGGCGCATCTCCCGGTAGTACCCAAGCGCAGTCTCCAATCCTGTCGGTTGTTCGGATAATAGGCACGCTTTGATGAGGATATTGTACCCCCCCATCGTCAACTGGATCCTCATTTTCTTCATGCCCGCGAACACGTCTTGCGCATACATCTCGACTTCGTCCGGGGACAGCCAGTCGCTGCGGTAAAGCCCAGCGAGAATCGAAGTGTAGGTGACCTCGTTCGGACCGACGTCCGGGTCCGTTTCCATTTCGTGGAGCAGACCCAGGGCGGCTTTCAAGTGCATGATACTTTTTTCTCGCATCTGAGCGTCAATAATGGAGGTGTAGGTCACCACACTAGGCTGTATGCCCTGACTTCGCATGATGCTCATCACCGTCGCCGGTGCATTGAGTCGTCCTAATTTGAGCAAAGCGGAAAGAACCGTCGAGAAAGTGACGACGTCCCCATGGACTTTGGCACCCGCCATCTGGCTGATGAGGTTGACAATGCCCTTGAGATCGTTTTGGCGACCGTAGTAGTTGATGAGGGTATTGTAGGAGACGACATTCGGCGGTGGTCCGTCCTCCATCATAGTCTGGAATAATGATAATGCAGCCGTTACATTGTCTCGCCCAGTCCTCAGCAAACCGTGGAGTACGGCGTTGTAGACCGCGGTGGTTTGTTCAACTGTACAGGTCGATTGTACGTCTGTCCGGAATATCTGGAACCGCCGCAGCGCTTGATCGAATTGGTTCTGCGCAAACAGAGCCGAAATCAGCGCCCGGTAACTATATCCGTCGGGTTTAACACCATTAGCGGTCATCGTTTCCCAAGTTGCGAGGACATCTCGAGATGCACCGCGTTCGCTGTACACATCCAGAACCATATTCCACGTGAAGGTCCCCGGCCGGACCCCAAACTGTGTCATATCATTCCATAGCTGCGCAGCAAGATCTTTCCGGTCGCGCTTCAGAAATGCTGCCAGGAAAGACGCCCACACGAGTTCAGTGGTGGCTGCCGGCTTTGTGGGGGATATGAGTGTAGGTTTTGCGGCAATGTGTGCATCGGGTCGGGTCATGGATTCGATGAGCGACTTGTATGCATCTTGGAGGAGAGGAGAATTGGGTGGTTTGGTAGCGAGGTTATGAATGTGCTTGGAGAAAGAGACTGGTCGGGCAACTGTTCTTGCCAGGTCTATTCGCTGAAGATAGTCGTCGACTTTCTCCTGCAGGGTGGGGTCATGAGGAATGGTCCTCAGGAACTCCGTCAGCGTGTGGCGCTGGATTCTTTTCATATTTGGGGTCAAGAACTCGTTCAGGGCACCCGGTAAGCTGTCTTGCATAGCGTAGGCAGCTACCACTGCCAATGTCACATAGGCGCGCCCAGGTATTGTTTCGGACGCGACAGCATCGAGGTCGTCGGTTGTGTGGATCAAATCCGAGTCAGTGGGAGGAGGGAGGGTGTCTGGAAGCTGTTTGTACTTTTCGTACAGTTCCAGGACAGAATTGGGATCCCCGGTTTTGAGATAGGCGACGAGACAGGCATTTATCGCATCGGTGGAATAGGAAGCCGCTGCCAATGCGACGTCCTCGACAAATGTGCGGTGCGAGCCCCGCTCCCGAAATCGAGAGATGTCCGCAGTGGCAAGTTGAGCAATCTGCTCGACGACCTCCTGGGCGAGGACGTGAAGATGGCCCGTGCGTCTGAGTTGTGTCCAGGCGGTGCGGATGGAATCGACATCCCCCTCGGCCAAGCCTTTCCTAATTGCGAAAATGGAGGCATTGGTTAGCGGCAGCTGTTGCTCAGCCCACTCGACGCTGGAGGTGTGGCGCTCGATGATGCGTTGGCGTAGCTGATTGAAGAGGATGGGGTCGACGGGGTCGGATTTTACGGGGCGTTTGGAAGACGAGGCAGCTGACTTTGGAGGGAATGCAGCAGGGATGAAGATGGCACGAGCACGAGCTATGTGTATTGGAACCACACGCGACGCAGAGACCAGCATGGACTGGGAGAACAAATTTTTGTTTGCTTGGGCAGTCCGGGCCGGTGCCGCCGAACCCCCATTTGGGACCGCGCACCTTGGACTCGACCGCCATGGGCCACGGAAACTCGGACAAGCTGTACATAACCCATGCAGAGCATGCTGGTTTCTTTGGCTCTCATTCTGCGTCCACAGGCTTCAAGCAGTCAGTCCATCTCTGCGACTGCTCCCACCGTCCTGACCTTCCCAAAGAAAGGCTGAAGCACCACATCCCGGCACAATAACCCCCTTCGACTGTTGTGCGCTCTCCTTTCAGCCATTTACACACCCTGTCTGTGCCCGCAACTCGGACGGCACGGGGCACGTCTTTCTATCCGACACCCCCCCATATATGTATGCACTTACCCGCGCACTCAGACATGTATTCGACCTCGTCAACATCATCCCTTGGCTCAAGTACTTGCACTTCTCTGCTACAGGGTGTCATGCAGCTTAATATTGCGCAGGCAGCACGACAATCGCCACCCCGTCACGAAGGAGCCGCTGACTCCTGCAGACCTCATCACGCTGCACTACTCGCGCAAGGAAGCCTCCGGAGAACTGCACGACCCAATAAGCTTCAAAGTCTTCAGTCAGCACTCCCACATTGTCGCAATCGCAACCACCGGAAACGTGTTTCTCGCCGAAAGCATTAAAGGAGGCCGAGATCTTGTCAGTGATGTCGCGTTCAAAAAGTGGGTTACATTTGTGGTCAGGCAAGTCTTGCTGATGGTAGGCAGGACGGACATCGTTACGCTTCAAAATCCTCACGGGCTTCCTCCTGCATCGGTGCCTAGCGTGGCACCCGTTACTGCACCGCAACCGGCGCCAAAGCCCAAACCTGCTCCTTCTGTATCAAGCGTGCCAGTAAAACCAAAGGCAGCAGTGCCCTGTCAGCTTTCATCTCTTGTTGCTATTACTCCGCTCATTCCTTTTCTAGGGAATGTGTCACCGTACTCGAGTGGTCTCCCCGGCGCTTCGCTGACTTCAACATCCGTCGACATCCAATCCACAGGTTCCTCCAAACTTGTATGGGATGAGGTATGCAACTCCTCCGTGACGCCGTTCAGTCGGCGTAGTGATGTCTTTATCTAGGAAGAACTGATGTTCGAAGACATCTCAAATCCACTGAAAGGCAAAGGCAAGGAGAAAGACGTCGGCAAGCGCCGGGCGTACGTCCGGGTGGTAACAAACCTTGGGGGTAGCAGTTTGAACCTCGAACTCTTTTGCGAAAAGGTTGGGTTCACCACCGATGGTCTGGACTCGCCTCATCGGTTTATAGGCACCCAAAACATGTTACAATTTCTTGATGCTCGCCAGAACGGGAAAATACGACAATTGTCTCTTTCATCGCCTGGTGCCTGGATTCATGGCTAGTCATGTGGATGCAGGTCAAGAGCCGCCGCTGATTAAATTTCCAGATCCAAACCGGCGACCCTACGGGAACTGGTGCTGGCGGGAGCAGCTACTGGGAGACTCCGTTCCGCGACGAACATGATCTCAAAGGAGCTGCGAAACATGATTCTCGCGGCACACTTGCTATGGCCAATAAAGGTCCGGGTACAAACGGGTAGGACTTATTGCGCGCCTTGGTCCTTGATTCCCTCTGACCCTGTCCTAGATCTCAGTGGTATCTGACATTCAAGCCAACGCCCAACCTCGATAAAAAGCACACAGTGTACAGTCGTTTCGATCAACGTACGAGTAACTGTCGGCTGACGTTGTGCTTGTGCTAGGTTTGGGAAACTAGTTGGTGGGGAAGATGTTCTCGATGCTCTGGAGAAACTGCCGTTGAAGGATGGTACTGAGCGACCAGCGAAACCCGTTCGCATTACGGAAATCGTAATTTATCAAGACCCTTTCGAAGAATATAAAACTCGGCTCGCTAAGAGACTTGCAAGAAGGGCGGAGGCAAACCAAGGAAATCTTGCTGAGAAGGGCGCGGAGAAGAAGGAAGGGGATGACATCAACTGGTTTGGAGTCAAAATTGGCTCAGAGGATTCAGCCGTTGCTGCGCCAAACAGTGGTGGAGTGGGCAAATACTTGAATCTGAAGAGACCACAGGAAGCGATCATAGACCACGGAGGAAGCGATAGCAAGAAGAAGCGGAAGACTGGGTTTGGTACGTTCGACAATTGGTAGACTGTATTTAACAGTATTACGCGGCCAACGCCACCCGTTCTCTCGTTTCTTCCCGTGCCGGTTCTGTCGGAGTGACTTCCACTGCGAGTGGCTCGTGGGTTGGTACAGAGGGCAACTCCGCGCCTTCCTCTCGTAACTGGGTAGCGATGGGTGAGCCACGCTCCCAGTCAAATAAATAAGTGGTCAAGACGCACCACCTCGGCTTGTAGTTGCATCAATTCATCCTGGACTGCGTCCTCCTCGTCTGCTGTCAGGTTATTCGCCAGCAATTCTCCGATTTCCTGTTGAATGTCTAGGATATTCATGAGCACATGTGGATGACGACCTTACTCGTTGGTATTCTCGGGCTTCCTGAGTTTCGTCCATTAGTTTCTCCACGCTTTCAATGTTCATCTCTTTGTGTATCTCTTTGAGAACTTCATTTCCCTGCTTCAGTCCGTGCAGCACAGAGACTTCGACCAAAGAAAATTCTATTGTGGATACCTAGGTGCTTGTTGAAGGGAAGCGCTGAATCCGAAGAGTTGACATACAAGCTCCTCGAGGGTCTCGAGCTGACCGTCTGTCTTCAAAAGAAGACTCTGCTGGTATTTGCGCCGTCGCAAGGCAATGACAGCACGATCCTTCTGGCCCGTTGCCAAGTGAGTCTTTGCAATCGCTTGCTCGCGCTCCAGAACGACTTGAATCTATCAAATTCGTTAGTTCGAGTCTCTTATCCAGTACGATGCGTGCTTTTTTCTGGTATTGCTTGAGCTTATCTCGTTGCAGTTTGAGACTACAGCATCAGGGGGTCAACTGACTGCCCAGTAGCGCACTCGAAGAGCACACAAACTCTAATATTGCACGGTCCTGAGGAGTTATCTTGGGAACACTAGATTGGTTTGCGCCCATCGTGTGCTATGCGACATGAGCGTCGCGGTACAGGTTAGAGTCTAGATCAGCCATCAAAACCCGATTTGCTTGAGATCAGCGCCCGTGATGGGGGTT
>CVRE01181731.1:0-12835 GCA_001179765.1 Crepidotus sp. BD-2015
GAGGGCGGCCAATTCCATTCAGGAACTCACACGCATCCCACCTTGTTTCATCGACTTTGATTGCCTCGCGAGTCGCGAGCACGTCGAACGTCGCTCCTTTTGATGCATCCATCTTCGGAGAAAGATCCTCGCTCAAATGTCTGCACCGCCACCAGCGCTCAGCCATCTTCGCCAATCAGCGCGTCGTTGGATCCCAAGGAAGTTAGATCGTCGTAGGCCTTCCCTCTTAGCAGATCCACAGCGAGATTCATCTTGAATCGATCATGATCGCGCATTCCTCGAGAACCGTATCGGCAACGGGGACGTAAAAAGATCGAAGGCGAAAAATTTCGATGGCACGGTGAGCTACGGTGAGAGATGGGCTTGAGAACGCGTCGATTTTTATTCTTTTTATAACGGTACTTACAAAATGTCTGATGTACGCCGTTCATACCAGTCTAAGCGTAGGTAACCCGTATACGACTTTATGACCGCACTCCAGTAATGCTATTCATCTGTGCCTTGAGACCAATTTCAGGCTGGGATACTTACGATTAAACTGTTCGACTCACTCGACGTTGGTAAAGACTGACTGGATTGAGAGGATGTCTCTCGCTCGAGACGGGTTGCTTGCATTTCGGGCCTTCAATCCGTACGTACGAGTCTTGACTCAGTTACGAGGTGAAAACAGAACAATAATGTCGAGCAGCAAAATTTATATAGGTGATGGCAATTCCAAAGACTCAGATACAATTCAGCCACCAGGACACGCAATCTGCCATTTCGACGCGCCACGAAATTCAGGTCGCGTGATCGTGAAGACCCATCAAGTGCACCGCCACCTGCCATTCAAATTTCTTCCTCCGCCAAAATGGCAAAAGGCTCGCAGCTGTCCCAGTTGAAGTCGGCTCTGTCGCACGCCGGCGTTACGGGAAACCAGCAAAATGGGAAGAAGCGCAAGCGCGTCAGCTCCCAGGAAAAAGACAAGGAGAAGCGCGCAGCCAAGCTTGACGAAATTCACCAAAAGCTGAATCCATTCGACACCAAGGTCACCAAGCTCAAGCATGAGGTTGGCGGACGGAAAGTGAAGGGCCTGACGGGAAAGCCTTCGCAGAGCAAGCAGGCTGGGCTGGAGCAGGTGTGTCGCATTTGCTGTTGGCTAACTTCACCGTCTGATCCCTGGCCGCAGCGGAAGAAGACGCTTCTCGTGGAGTACGAGGAGAAGGGGCGGGCCGGAGGGATTGTTGACCGACGGTTCGGTGAAAACGACCCTACCATGAGCTTGGAAGAACGCATGCTGGAGCGTTTCACCAAGGAACGGCAGCGGGCTTCAAGAGGGGCGGCTTTCAATCTGGAGGACGAGGATGAACTTACACACTACGGGCAAAGTCTATCGAAACTCGACGACTTCGATACCGTTGGTCTCGCGCTAGAAGATGAAGATGACGCAGGTGGGACATGCCCTTCGGTTTTGTTGCGTTCACTCAAAACTCCGTGCAGACCCAATGGACCCTAACGTGGTTGGGAAGACGCATTTCGGCGGCTTTTCCGATGATGAGGACGAGAGCGAGGAGGTATGGTTACTCTATCTCTGCGTTAAACATGACTTTGAACTTGGTGATACAGCCTGAACGGAAGAAATCCAAGGCTGAAGTCATGGCGGAGGTCATGGCTAAAAGCAAGGAGCACAGGGTCAGTCCACTCTTTCAGTCTTCCTCGAACTTTCAATCTCATTGACTCTCAGCTGCGCCGGCAAATGGAACGGGAGGAAGAGTCCAACGTTCGCCACGAGCTCGATCAGGAATTCGATTCCCTGCGAGACTTGATATATGCTCCAGATCCCTCGGCTTCTGGAAGCAACTCCATTCCGCTAGGAGCAACCCCCAAGCCCGTCGAGTTAGCACCACCTGATCTCGACTACGACCAGCGCGTCCGGGAACTCGCGTTTGATGCGCGGGCGAAACCGAAGGATCGCACGAAGACGGAGGAGGAGGTCGCGCTGGCAGAAAAAGAAGCTCTGGAGAAGGCGGAGAGGCGGCGGCGGAAGCGAATGCTTGGCCTGGATGAGAGCGACAGTGAAGCGGAGGATGGGAGGTCCCGAAAGAAGCGCAAACGGGGCGGGGACGACCTGGAGGATGATTTCGACAATGACGATGCGTGGGACGGTATCGGCGCTGGGCTGGGGGATCAGGCTCCTGTTACTAAAGGCGGGGAAGATGAAGAGGATGACGGTTCATCAGCTGATGAAGGCGAGGATGCTGAAGAGGAGGATGACGATGACGACGATGAATCTTCGGATAGCGGACAGGATGACGAGGAGTCGGAGGTGGAAGGCGACCACGAAGAGCTCATCGTTTCTGCGAAGCATACAAAACGGAAATCAAAGGCCCCGGACAAAGAGCTCCCATTCACGTTCCCTTGTCCAGCCAAGCACGAAGAGCTCTTGGACATCCTGGAAAACGTCGACGAAAAGGACGTTCCTACGGTCATCCAACGCATCCGTGCTTTATACCATACCAGCTTGGCGCCGGAGAACAAGTACAAGCTACAGGTGATAAAAACATCATCAACATTTTTGTCCGTTCGGTCAAACTCATCCTTTTGTCCCAGGTTTTGACTTCGGTTCTCATAGATCATATTCTATATGCGTCTTCTCCGCCGGAGCCTCGTTTCGACTTGATAGCTACCCTCCTCCCCCATCTCTACGCGCTCGTCGGGGCATATCCAATACCGGCCGCTGAAAACTTTGTGCAAAAACTCTCCCTGATGCACAAGAACCTGAAGCGCGGTCTTTCACGGGGTGCACTGGATCCACAATCCAAGACGTGGCCCGGGCTCTCGGAGCTGACTCTCCTTCGTATCATCGGCGCCACCTGGCCGACCAGCGACCTGAACCACGCAGTCATCTCCCCAACCCGGGTTCTCATGGGAGAATACCTCGGTCTGGGTCGCGTACGCTCACTCTCGGACATCGCCAGCGGACTGTTCCTCTGCACGCTGTTCTTGCAGTTCGAGGCGCTATCGAAGCGTTTCGTCCCGGAGGCAGTCAATTTTGTGATTAACAGTGTGCTTCACCTGGCGCCTCATGGGTATAAGGACACCACCGCGCTGCCTGGGGCGTTCCCTGCCCCCGACTTTCGTTCGGATCTGTGTCGCGGATTGTCGCTGGATTCGAAGAAGACGAAGGCGGTCGCGCCCAAAGCAGATCTCGCCGCGTTATTGACTGCGGAAACGCCGACCGACGAGGGCAAGGTGCAGCTTCTGGGGCTTGCCCTCGACCTTCTCGGCCGGTTCGCGAACATGTACAAGGGCCTCGAGGGCTTCGTCGAGCTGTATGAGCCGTTGTTCGAGATCCTGCAGCACATTCACGACCAATTTCGCCCTGGGGCTCTCCAAGTACGGTCAACAAACCTCGTTTACTCTCGTATCCGCTGACGATTACCTGTAGACGCGTTTGACATCAGTCACCGACACTATTCGCCGGCTGCTCAAGTTTGCACGGGAGGCGCGACAACCCCTCCTGCTGCAGGCACACAAGCCCATCCCGATCGCGACGTACATCCCCAAGTTCGAGTCGTCGAAGTCGTCGTACTTGCGTCGCCAGGATCCGGATCATGAGCGTAACGAGGCTGCTAAACTGCGTAGCCAGTATAAACAGGAGCGCAAGGGTGCTATCCGCGAGCTGCGGAAGGACTCGCGCTTCCTGGCTGGGGTGGAGCAGAAGAAGCAGGCGGAGAAGGATAGGGCGTATAATGACAGCCTCAAGAAGGTGTATGGCTCGATACAGACCGAGCGCGCGGAGG
Organism: Crepidotus sp. BD-2015; assembly: GCA_001179765.1. NCBI lineage: Eukaryota > Fungi > Basidiomycota > Agaricomycetes > Agaricales > Crepidotaceae > Crepidotus > Crepidotus sp. BD-2015. Next base: position 3,783 of record CVRE01181731.1, read on the forward strand.
AGAAGGCCATGGAGAGGGAGAAGAGTCGGGAAAAAAAGAGGTCTGGGCGCAAATAGGTAGACCGGTAGGTACTATGACCCGGGGTCCACTTGCGCGGAAGTGACATCCGTGCAATGCAACTGCTCCTTCGTTTTGTCTATTGAAGGCCAAAAGATATCATTCTCGCACTCCGCTGGTCTCCGCCGTTCTCATGCTAGAATTGTGGAGGGATTATTGACTCGGATCTGTGTGTAGAAAGAAAGTCGTCCCTATGATAATTCTTGGTTTTCAAAAACATGGGCGGCCAGCAAGTACTTCGGGAAAGGTCGTTGAACCTCGTTGAACATGCTGGTTGACGAATAGGGGCTTTATGGATACATGCGTCAACAAAGACGCGTCCAGATTTGGCCATTGACTGGTCCACCGTGCCTCTGCCCTGGCATTCACCGGCGCGTCTTTCTCGACGCGATATTCATGCTCTACACATGTCTATTCCACCCAAACCTGTCTTTCCTGTGCTCAAAGAGGACGGCAACGCGACTCCCCAACAGTTCCTCGAGTTCTTGGAAAACCTCGTAGCAGAGAACCTCGATGGAGACCCCACGGTGCGGATACCATCTACAAGTAAAGGTGTCTGGGTTACCATTGTAGTCGGGCTCTCGGAGCAATTCCTCGCGTCTTTTCCGTCGACAGACAAAGTTGAATGGCTCGACATGCACGAAAAGGTCAAGTTGGCCTCCGCGAGTCTCGACGTTATCCGGCGCGTAGCGAATCGTGTCGATGGCATGTTTCATCCACCAGGAGATCTGGCGCAGCAAACATTTGCTCGACTGCTCAACTTCTGTAATGTTGTCGAGATGTGGCTGGATGTCGAGGTTGAGCAGATGGAAGGATTGCCATCGCCGCGCGAGCTTGCGGACGACGCATTGCAGACGACGCTTCTCGTCTTGCGAAGTCTTGGTGGCGCGGTGGTTCACGTTGCAGATTCCAAAGAGCCTGTGTGGAAGACGATGCGCATTATCCTTGCGGAATGCCTGGATATCGTCGACGGCGAGTACAGCTGATTCAGTTCTGCTGCGAACTGACGCATGGAAACAGATCTAATGCTACGATCCTCAACATTATCCTTCCCTGTTTCTATCACACTTTTCGGTCAACCTCAAGTCCAAAATGCAACTGTACAAGAGCCATTTAGTAGCCCCGTAAGCTGCCATCCATGTATCTTGCCACCCGCTAACTCGCTTCAAGGCTGACGACAACTCGTTCACGCTCACGCTGGACTCCATTGGCGACCTCCCAGGTTTCCTTAGCACCACCCTGGCCGTCCTTGTCCACTCTGTTTCCCCCCCTATACTTTCCCAATGGTTTCTGACAGATCTGACTCGTAGAATAGCAGAGTCTGTGGGGCGGACCTTTGCGTACTGTCTATCGCCTTCTTGTGTGGCCTTGACAGAGAAACGTGCTGGCGCATTGATGAAGTTGGCGACTTTTCCCCCGTTACTCGCATCCCTTTCTCCCAACTTTGCCTCGGGCATTCCCGACCTCTTGTTCCGACTTCTGCGGCACCGCCTCTCAGTGGGCCTGTCTCCCGGGTGGGATGCCACCGATTCCGAGATGAGCAAAGCGTTTGAATCCGACGGCTTTAAGCCCCCCATCAAGGCAGACTTGATAGAGATTCTTACCATCTCGAGCACCGAGGCTTGGGGAGAAAATGGGGGCGGCTTGAGGGTACGTCTCACTCTTGAAGGCGAGGCGGTTCTTGACCCGTGCCATTTCAGGGACTCGTCGTTTGCTACCTACGCAGCTGCCTGCCGCATTTGAATCCCGACATGCTCATGCTAGCACGTCAGATCCTAGCGGATGCAAATCTCGAATTCGCCACACTTCTATGGGAATTGGATGATGGGCTCGCGAGGAGAGGCTCCTTTGCTGACAAGCCTGACGCTGGGGTAAACTGGCGGCAGCTGATACGGGAGTCTGTCCAGGAGATTATATTTCCCATCACTGTCGATTGGATGGACGGCGACGAGACCATGAGCGAGGAGGACTACGCCCAGCGTGCTTTGGACGACGTCAAAGTCCGATTTGAGAGGTTGGTGGTCCATTTCGTCACGCCGTAACCAAAATTTGAGCCAAGTACCTATAATAGACAACTCATCGAGAGCGATGCGCCAGCTCGTATAACACTGGCCGACAAGCTCATCAAATTTGCATGTGATGTTTCTGTATGCGAACACCGGCTCAAGCGGCTGAAGCTGACCACCATCCCTGCGGGGCTCTCAGTCGTCGCGCGCTTACTGGACGGGACCGAAGGCGAAGTTCCTCCTGGTGTACGGCGCCGAGCGTACACCATCCTCAGCAATATGATCAGACGCCATACTATCACGCCGGAGCGTGAAGGGCTGGACCACGCATCGAATATAATCTTTCGTGGCATCGGCGATATAGACCGGAGTGTGCGGATAGGGGCTGGGTGAGACGGCGAACAATTTCGCTCGGGGCAAGCATGCTAATTCTAGCTACCAGATCTGCGCTAGCTGCACTTGTAGGACTATACGCCGAAGACGGCCCCGGGGCCTGGAGGTATACGCACCCGGTGTTCTCGGAGCTCAACGAGGTTCTTGACGACAACAAACTTCCGGTGAAAGAGACGTTGTTGGTTACTGTGGGCTCGATTGGAAAGCGGGTGTCTCTTTCCCTTCTGCCTTCTCGCTTCCTGACTGCCGCCGAAGGACGCGAAATGTCGAAATCCTGGGCCAAGCACTCTGCTTCCTGATAGCCCAATTAGGGAGTGCAAATCCAGTCCTGCGGGGCACTGCATGCATGCAGGTACGCCTTTTCTCTTTCATAGGTTCAGAGGCTTCACTTAGCCCTCTCTCAAGATTATTGCCGTGGCGGAACACCACCAGAAGTCTGTCATGGCCGTCATGCTCCCATACTTTGACCAAATCGCCCCATTTCTGATACTTCGAATGTGTACCCAGCCGGAACTGCTCGTGGAGGCCTGTCGGGTAATGTATGTCGTGCCCGAGGACTTCATTGCGACCACCCTTCCCCGCACGCTCCCGCACGTATTCGCTGCCTGCGAGGTCAGAGTCATAGAAGCCATCGGGAAGGCGCTGAACCTCAAACCATCGGCGCTTTTTTTGCAAAATTCTGCGGATATACTGGCGCATCTCTTCCTACTTCGCGGCCCGGGGCAGACGAACAACGCCATGAAATGTCTGCTCAACGTCCTCACCGATTCCGCGAACATGACAGGAATCGATACGCACAGTGTTGTCAAGAGTGCTATTGTGCAGCTTACCGCGCAATTGGTTATCGTCATGGGCGACGAGAATCTCGACGTCGCTGAGTCTGTAAGGCCCTTTGGTCATAGTCTCGGCAGTACTCTCACGAAGAAAGTATAGGCTATACCTGCGCTCGAGAAAGTCGCGCGCGTGATGACAATGGAGGGGAGCAGCGCGCCGTCGTCGCAGCCCGATCTGGGCGCATTTCTGAAGACGTACATGTTGGGCGTCGTTTCTCACGTCAACGAAATGCTCCGGGATGGGAGAGGCAAGATGTCTGTCGTGATGAAGCGGAAGATTTTAAAGAGTCTGGGACCCATGGTCAAGCTCATCGGTCCCTCCGTTAGCACGGTCGCGCCTCAGGTTCGGCTTTACGCTAGCTTCGACAACTCTTCCCGCTGATTAGTGCTCCTCAGATAATGGCCACATTCCAGACGATGATCGGAATCCCGGAACTTTCTGAAGTCACCCTTCAAAGCTGGCATACGTTCTTGTCGACCCCTGTTCCTCAAGACATTGGTCCCCATGTCGGGCCCACAAGCGCCGCGTTCGTGTCTGCTTGGCCAACATTTTCGCCCGTGGGGCGGGAGTTGGCCAGACAGTCGCTGGAATACCTAGTCATAGACATCGGGGCCCAGCTCGGAGACTACTTGGATGAAGTGATAGACTTAGCCGCGATTCCGGAGCTAGAGAAAGCGAGGAAGCGACTGAAACAGCGTCGAGCGTCCTGGTCGCCGAAACAAGAGCTGCAGAAGATCCTGGAACGAGCTTGGAGCGACAACCTTACCGTAGCAACCCAGTCGCTCGGGGAGCTGAAGAACCTCATGTCGAAGGGGCGCAAGGATTTCGTCAGCGGGCTGGCATCCGGCGACATGTTCGATCCCCTGGTTGGGCAGATTCTTGCCGCGCTGTTCACTGCTGCCTGCAGAGAAGGCGATGGAACCGACGCATTGCGGCTTTTAGCATTTGAATGCATCGGTGCTCTTGGGGCAGTGGATCCAGATCGATGCGAAATCGGTACCAGCGGACCTACCATGATAATGCTCACCAACTTTACTAATGAGGATGACTCCATGACGTTTGCGCTGCACCTCATCCAAGATCTTCTGGTTGGCGCCTTCCGATCCACCAGCGACATCAGATACCAGAGTCAACTGGCGTTTTGCATACAAGAGCTGCTCAAGTTCTGCAGATTCACGCCGGCTTTGGTCGCAACCGGAAACAACACCGCCGTACCGATGAAAGTGCGGAATCGATGGAACAACCTTCCGAAGCATGTCGTGGAAACCGCTGCGCCCCTCCTCGAAGGTCGATTCGCTGTGCCCGTGCATGCGACACCGCAAGAAATTACCCATCCGATATATCCCTGTCACTCCACGTACCGCGAATGGATACAGTGGTGGAGCCTGCATCTGATCACCAAGGCTTCGGGCAAGACTGCACAGATGATCTTCGGGGTGTTTCGCCAAGCGGTGCGCAACAAGGACGTCGTCGTTGCGCACCATTTGCTCCCCCATCTTGTCCTCAACATTCTTATATCCGGAGATGAAACCGACACGCAGAACATACGGAAGGAGCTTCTCATCGTGCTCGAGGATCAGGTTGACCCGGAGAGCCAGTCGAGTGAAGATAAGAGATTGTTGAGTGCACAGGTCGGTCCCGTATGTATGGCTTGGTATCTTGACGTCTTATACCCACTGCAGGTCGTTTTTACTCTTCTGGACCACTTAAACAAATGGGTACGGATAGTTCGCCAGGAACTCAATACTAAAAAGCAAGAGACCAAGCGTGCTCGAAACACCGGGCCGAATCAACTCGAAGAGCAGCTCATACGGGTCGACTCGATCCTCTCCAGCATCAATGAAAATCTGATGGCCAAAGCAGCGCTAAAATGCAAGGCATACGCTCGCTCCTTGATGAATTTCGAGCGACAGATTGTTACCCTGCGAGAACGGACGCCCCACAGCAAGGACTTGCCGGCGTACTACGAGCGCCTACATGAGATTTATTCGCAGATCGATGAGCCCGACGGGATGGAAGGTGTCTCTACCTTGATCCTTTCGCCCTCTTTGGAACATCAAATTCGCCAGCATGAGAGCACTGGTCGATGGACATCGGCTCAGAGCTGCTGGGAAGTACGTCTGCAGCAGTCTCCCGACAACCTCGACTTTCATCTCGGTCTTCTGCGTTGCCTTCGTAACTTGGGGCACTACGGTCCGTCCTTGTGTTCTCCTTTGGGCTCGGTAGTTAACATGTGTCTTCTGCAGACACATTGAGGACGCACGTCCGTGGCGTTCTTACCCGAAATCCCGAGTGGCAGCCGGCATTAGTTGGGTTTCAAGTCGAAAGCGCATGGATGGTCGGGGCATGGGAGGACGTCCAGGATTTGGCTCATGGGACCACTGCACAAACATCATCTATAGTAATGGCTAGAGTCTTACTTGCCATGCGCTCGAAAGACGCCGAAGCCATCACTGCCTCCCTTTCCGTCGCCAGATCTGTGCTAGGCACCCCGATTACTGCCGCCGGGGCAAGAGGGTACCGCCGGTCCTATGAAGCTGCCCTGGACTTGCACCTTACGCATGAACTAGAACTCATATACAACGCACTGACGTCCCTTCCAGCTGGATCGCAAGGCCGTTCACAGCTGAGACAAGCGACTGTTGCACAATTGAACGCATCACTATCTGCTCGACTGGATGCCACGTTACCAACCTTTCGTACTCGCGAGCCTGTTCTCAGTATGCGGAGGACTGCGTTTGCGTTGATGTACGGGCCCTTTCTTGTAAAGGCACCCTTGGCTGATATTGGTTTGTCAGATCTTCGCCCCGTCAGACCTTCGCCGGTGAAATCGGTCGTTCCTGGCTTGCGAGTGCTAAAATCGCTCGAAAGGCGGGACAGTGGCAGACGGCGTACAGTGCGATGCTACAAGCTCAACAAAGCAACACTCGGTTCTCGTTCATGGAGAGCGCAAAACTGGTGAAAGCCACTGGCGAACCTTTGCGAGCACTTCAAGAGCTTGAAAACTCGATGCGCCTTCTTGGTCTCATAGAAGACAGAACGGATGTCGTGGATCTAACGGAAGACGACAACGAGACTAAGAGGATGAAGGCTAAGGTTAGTCTGTTTTTTTTCTGGCACGCGCTCCGCTGACTCCCTGATTTTAGGCTCAAGTCCTCCGCGCCCGATGGATGAATGAATCTGACAGGTTCGAGAGCCAGCCCATCTTCAACACCTTCCTCACTGCAACGGAATTGCAACCGGAGTGAATGACCTTTTGCTTCCCCCGATCTATTCACTGACTGATATTGCCTCAGCTGGGAGAGCTGCCATTTCCATCTCGGCCAATTCCATGACGAATGCTACAAGAACTTGCCCCCGGCCGACAAACTCGCTCGGTCCGTTTCTTTGAACCCCTATCTCTCACGTGACTTATTTATCCACAGGGGAATGAGGATGAACGCGTCCACGGTCAAGTCATATGCAAGGGCGATTAAGTTCGGCTCCAAATATGTTTACCAGACCGTTCCCCGATTGCTCACGATATGGCTTGACCTCGGTGAAGATCGAAAGATGGCCACGCAAGAAACGTTTAGAAAGTTGAACGACATAGTTGCGAAGATTATCAAAGAGGCGCCGGTGTACAAAGTGAGCGCATTCTTGTTGTTGGAGCGTGGGGCTCATGATCCTCATCAGTGGTTTACTGCGTTTCCTCAAATTGTCTCTCGAGTGGGGCACGAGAATTCCGAGGTTTACAAGAATCTGTCGCGGTTGATCATCAGAGTCCTGGAAGAATACCCGAAACAAGCGCTATGGCTTTTCACTTCCGTGGTCAAGTCAACCAAGGCCAATCGAGAGCAGCGAGGGAAGAACATACTCGAGAAGCTTACTGTGGGTGAAGCCATCTGCTCTTTTTCTTAGCTAATCTTCATCCCAGAACAGCCCAGGTGCGGAGCGTACGGGGGTTTCTAATTTGGTGGCAGAATGTACCGCCATGACGAACCAGTTGCTGCACATGTGCGACTCCCATGTTGGGGAGGAGGTCAAGACGCTCAGCATGCAAAAGCAATTCCCCCGTCTCTTCAAGCTCGGACGCTCGGACTTGATCATCCCGCTCCAGGAATCGCTTACGGCGAGCTTGCCGCCGACCTCCTCGCTGGAGTCCGACCACCAGCCGTTCCCAACGAACGTGCCGACCTTCCAAGGTTCGTCTTCCATCGCGAATAGCACGAACCATACTTATCTCTGCCACCGACAGAGTTTTACGATGAGATCGAGGTGATGCGCTCGCTGGCGAAGCCCCGCAAGATCACAATCCTGGGCAGCAACGGGCAGATATACATGTTCCTCGGCAAGCCCAAGGATGACCTGCGCAAGGACGCGCGGCTGATGGACTTCAACGCCATCATCAACAAACTGCTCAAAGCGAACTCGGAGTCACGGAGGCGGCAGCTGCGTGCGTCTCTGCGTTATCAGGCTAGATTGCGAACTAACGAGGCCGTAGACATTCGGACGTATGGGGTCGTGACTCTGAACGAGGAGTGTGGCTTCATACAGTGGGTACCGAACACAATCCCGCTGCGGCCGGTCCTCATGAAGGGCTACGACGCGCGGCGCATCAAGAGCTGGGTGGGTCTCCGTCTTCCGTCGTTCGTGTTTACATTGCTAACTATGTGCTGCGTACAGAGCCCGGAGATGAACGAAGTTTTCCGCCGCATCAAGGACGCATCAGACAAGGACTCGGCGGAGATGTTCCGCGTGAAGATTCTCGCCGGGTACGTTCAGGTCGCTCTCTCGATAAGTATAGAACAATTAACGAGATGTCAGTTTTCCGCCCGTGTTCCACGACTGGTTCATCGAGACATTCCCGGAGCCGTCTGCGTGGCTTGCGAGTCGACTGGCGTACGGGCGCACCGCGGCAGTGATGTCCATGGTCGGGTTCATATTAGGGTGCGTTGGCCATTGTAATTCAAGTGTCATGCTGAAGGATTTTTAGGCTAGGCGACCGCCACTGCGAAAACATCCTGCTCGATGTCAACACAGGGGACGTTGTACATGTCGACTTTAATTGTCTCTTCGAGAAGGTGCGGTGGTATGCCTTATATGCCACGCTCCTTCCTGAGCTTTTTGTGCAGGGTAAAACTTTGGAGACGCCCGAACGCGTACCGTTCCGGCTGACGCAGAACATGATCGACGGGCTAGGTGTGACGGGCGTGGAGGGCGTGTTCCGCATCTCGTGCGAGGTGACGCTGCAACTGCTACGCGACAACAAGGACTCGCTCATGAGCGTGCTCGACGCGTTTATCCACGACCCGCTCGTCGAGTGGGAAGACGAGAAGCGCAAACTGGTGCGCTGCGCTTTGAATCTGCATCCCGGACACATGTTGACCGTGTTTTCAATCTAGGAACGCGAGCCCTCGCGGCGCAATGCCGTTAAGGCATCGGTCGACCTGCGCATGCTCGGCAAGAACGCGCTCAGCCCGATCGAGCGTAAACTCAAGGGCTTGTACGCGGCGGCGTCGTCGAAGGAGCGGTACGCGCGCGGCGCCGGCGAGAAGGAAATCTCGACGGGGAATTTGGTGCAAATGCTGATACAGGAAGCGACGGACCACGCAAATTTGGTACGTTCGATTTCCTCCTTGCCCACTGGCCGCAGTCTGATGGCGTGCAGGCGAAGATGTATCCGGGGTGGGCTTCGTGGCATTGATCGTTTTTTTCTTCTTGTTGTCTGTCTCCCTCTCGTGCATTTGTATCACCAGCAAGCATATCACAGTTCTCTGTATT
>CVRE01181738.1:0-10611 GCA_001179765.1 Crepidotus sp. BD-2015
GCCACAAATCCGGGAGTAGTTCGTCGTAGAAGGTGCACACCATAGTAATACATAGTCCAAAATGGTGCTAGATTTGTTAGACAAGAACATGGAGTGTGACGCTGAGGAGGCCCGAGGATATCAGCTCTCGTCAGGCGCGCCTGCGGAGGACATAGAGACCGAGTTTCTGCGGCTGTCGTGCTGAGGGGAACTCTGCCGCTCAGCTGGTGCCGCAGAAGACACCTGTGCGTGCGACGACTGCCGATGCGAGGTCGGGCGCTCCACAGGGTGGCTGTTATTCATCTTCGCATGGGACGATGGTGAAGAGTGCGGGTGAGGATTCTCACGGAATCCTTGCGGCGGAGAGTGTATGTTATTGAAGGAACTGCGCTGCGCCGAGGCATCAAAACCCTGCGAGCGCGGGGGGTCTAATCGTGTGGCCGAAAGGGAAAGACGGCGGGCATCAAAGGGCGCAGGAGATCCGTTCTCGGATTCTACTGTATTTAGCGGGTCTCTGTCCTGAGGCCATCCTGGCGATGGATGTCTTCGGCTGGACTCCGCCCTCGGACGGTCAGAATGCGGCCGAGGAGGGAACGTGTACGACTCTGAAGCCACAAGGTTGCCATTCCGGAGTGGCTGTTTATCTTTGGCTTTTAGACTCCCTGAGTCGACGCTCTGCCGGCGCCCGGTAGCGAGACGGAGAGCGTCCTCCAGCTCATCTACCTTGCGGTAAAGACCGGCCATTTCTGCCCGCATGCTGCCTAATTTCCGTTCCACTAGGGTGTCAACGGTTTCATTGAGCTTCTCTTGCTGCTGTGTCAGGCTTTGAATGAGTGTATTGGACCTCTGAAGCTGCTCTCCGAGCCAATTCTTCATCTGCTTCGAGTCGTTAAGGGCATCGTAAAAGACTTCGAACGGAGCCAAGAAGGCAGACTTGTCCCCCGAATAACCGGGATGATGGAGGGACATCGGCGTCGGGGGCACCAGGGTCGAAGCAATAGCAACAGAGGCGGCTGGGGGAGAACGACCACCGACGGCACCGGAGGCCGGATGGGATAACGAGGGAATGGTGCTGCTGCTGCTGCTGTTACGCTGCATCGAAAGGCGTGTGGGCGTGGGAGGGACGTGACCGGGCACCCTCCGCACAGTGTCCCCCCCGCCCATGGCGGACGGAAGTCGAGGAAGGGTCATTGGAAACCGACCAGAATAAAAGGACGATTGGCCACCTCCCTGTGGAATGGGCGGGGCACTTTGAATAGCAGGCTGGAACTGCTCGTGGGTGTGTGCCTCCCGAGGGCTAATGATGATATCAGCTGGCTTCCTTTTGCCCCCCAATTGTTCAGCCCGACGCCGCGCAAAACTGATCGGTGGAGGGGGTAACACATTCTGGCTAGCAACCAGAGGAGCTTGGACCAAAGGGGGAGGGCTAGGAGGCCGGACCGGACCCGCATTCCCATTTGCAGCTCGACGGATATTATTTGTCGAGTTGGGGCTGCGCCGTTGCCGGTTGCCCGCGGGCGCTTTCGCAGGTGCAGCACGTTCCTCGGCGAGTGCCAGAGAAGGAGGAGGACCCGCGGGAATATTCGGCGATGATCCAACAACGCTCCCTCGGCGCTGCTCAATTAGAGCTTTCTGCTTCTGCTTGACGGTTATCATCGAGCGCACCTGCTGCATGGTTCCGTCAGAATACTGCGGAGAAGGATCTGACAAACGATCGCAGTGCACACCTCTATGGCGTTGGGATTATCCCGCATGATAGTGAACCCCATGACAACGGGCGAGATAGGAGTGGACGAGGATTCTGTGGAGGCGCGCACGTCAGTATTGAGCTGGGGTGCGCCGCTGACGGTAACACGGCGTTTTTTTGCAGCTGACGGCTGGATGCTGGACGGCGGCGGCGCGCCAGTCTGTTCCAATATAAGGCGCTGCTGAGGACTGTCATCCAGCATATCCTGATCCTGCTCTTCTTTTATTCGGACAAGACGTGGAGAATCGCGGCTGGGAGCGCAAAAAAAGGTGAGATAATGGTAGTGGTGAGCGCTCAGCCGAACAAGACGCACTCTGAATCTGAGGGCTCGTCATCGCGCGCAGTCGACGTGATTTCAGTGCGAGAGCGTTTTCTGCCTGCAATCCTGTCCTCCTCGCTGGGGTGTCGTGAACGGGGCTGGCCCTGGGGTGACTTGGCGCGTCTGGAATGGGAGGGAGGAGAGCGTGTATGGATCGGAGGCAAGGAGTTGTTGCCCGAGGATATGCTGCCGAGAGGGGGTCCGCCGCTGAAAGCCTGAGCAAAAGAGGGAAGGGAGTGTGGGGCATGGGTGGTCATGGTCGAGGACGACGAGGCCCTTGGGAATCGAGAGGAGCGTCGACAGTGGACGGCCGTCAAGAAGAAGCCAGGCGATAATTGAAAAGGAAGGCGATCATTGCTATTCCACTCAGTTTACGCGGTTCCCGCAGAAGTCTGTCGTTCTGAAACATTCAAAACGTTCATCTTTTTGATACCTGCTCGCCCAGAAAACATATCACAGAAATCTCCCACAACTAAGTATCTTATACTGTATATCCAGCACACTTGGCCACCACCTCAGCATCTTGCTTCCAACGCGGCTGTCAACGCAACCCACTCAGCACTCCGCTCAAGGACACCCATCAAGCCACCCATCTAATCTGTTGGTCTGGCATATGAGTCATGGCAGTGTTGGTGAGACTCCCGGGAAACAATTCCTGTACAAAAAGACTGCACATACATGTACATCAAAGAAAGATTCAATCCTCGGCACCGCCATTACTCGACGCGTTTCTTCTTCTTCCGGACCGCCAGCACCGTTACTTGTTGTGGTCGTTCTGTCGACGAGCCTGCAGCTTCTGCCCCGGCGCTTGCCTTGGAAGGCCGGGCCGCGTTGCTCACACATACGGACCCATATATGTGCGAGTGGTACGTTTCGAGCGATGTGACTGGTTCCGGGAATGGATTGGGCGAAATATCTGCAACATATCCAGTTCCACGCCGGGGAGGTGTCGAGGGTGGGGCAAGTAGAGCGGGCGAAGCTTCTGGTTCGGGAGTTCGACGATCAGCGTCCCGGGTATGCATCCGAGGTGCGGGAGTGGCGGTTATCCCTTCGCAAAGTCCTCTTATAGCACCCTCTAATGTCTCCGTGGCCTTAATCGACCGTTCAACGGTAGAAAATTCCAAACCGGTCATGAGGGAGCTCAGAACCCGCTTGTTAAGTTGACAAGAGACTTGGCCCGGCAATGGAACGGGGGGTGAAGCTCCGGGAACGGGCTGGAGGGAAGGGCGAGAGATGCCAACGACAAAGAAACCAGTGACCGCTCCGGCCACACATTCCTGGCGGAAGGACATTCTTTCCCAGAATTCGTCGGGTGAGACTTTGCCGAGCTCTCCCAAAATACGCTCTTCTTTCCCACCGTGGCGCTCCTTCCCCGCAGTCGCTTCCTTGGGAACGTCGGCATCGTTGCTATAAATGACAGTCCGTGCACGTTTCCGGGGAGGTGACCTAATCCCTTCTGCGTCGGGCGTATACGCAATCTCGTCCATGAAGCGTGATTTGGGGTCGTCATCGAACGACGGGATAAAGTGCCCCAGATTTTTTAGCGGGTCCCGGATAGGCGCAGGGCAGGGAAGGGGTATTTCGGTCTGGGAATACGGGTGGCCATAGGTCCAGGAAGGTCCCGTTCTCTCGGACGAAGCAGTCGATGCAGCACGCCCCAGCGACTGCTCCGCCTCCAACTGGCTGTAACCTGGAAGCACGTAGTAGAGCTTGACGACGGTCTTTTCACGCGATCGTGCGCTCACGGCATCCGCCACTTGAGTCAACACGCGTTTCCACCATGCACAGAGCTTGACATCGCTCAGTGGTCGCTTGCCGTTAAATTCGGCAGAGTTGGGAAACAGATACTGAGACTGCGCCCGTGCAAATAAGTGAATCCACAGGTGGTCGGCGGAAACGGGTCGCGTAACTGGGTCGGCGTAGTATATCAGCAGGGATCGGACAAGAGTGGCGGCAGGAGATGGCGATGTGGTTTGGCCGGTGGTATCCACCTTGGAGACGTAGAAAATGGCGCAGGACGTGGTCGGGACATTGTGAACGCACGCCTCGATGGCAGTGGTAAAGATTCGCGGAGAATCGGGGGTGCTCTGCTCTGAAAGCAGAATGAGAATGTCTTGTAGATAGGACCTTGGCCGAGGATGTGCGAAAGGGAAGAGTCCCTGGAATTTCCTCGGAGAGGATACAAGGATATGAATGTGGAACTCTCGGGTGCCAGGTATATCCCGCAGGCCATTCAGGAGGTGGTCGCGCAAAGAACCCGATGAAGCCATGGAGGTGCACGTGACCCCGAAATAACTGCCTCCAGTCTCAGAATCCTCCCCAGGGAACGAAAAAAGCCGATTTTAGTGGCAATTTACCAACGATTACGGTAATTTAACCGGAAGCAACGACAGTGGGGATGAATGGGACAGTGATAGTTAAACTGACTCCGTTGGATATTTCAGGCACAATATACATCGAAAAGGATAACATCATGTTGAAGTCGATGGAATTAGGGATGGGGACATAAGTGAGATTGTTGGGGAGGCGCTGGGCGGGGGAGGCTTTATCGCGTTACCTTCGGAATGACTGGAATCATTGACAGGATTGCCTACGTAAAGGTAGTCCGTCTTTGACATTGTGGCGGTCTCAACGTTGACGGCTAATGAGGGCTAGAACAGAACGTTACTTGAGCAAAAGTTTCATGGTACCAACTCGGCACACCTTTCTTCTGCTGGTGTGTACAGTGATGGCGCCGCTCGGGACAGCGGAAAGATTCAGGAAAGAGCCACCGGGATGATGCGCCCGTTCCCTTAGCGATTCGCGGCTGTTCAAGCTGTAGATTCATGGCAATGAATCAGGGTGGAGGAGCGGTATAAACGATAAGCAACTCAACGCGGCCAACACCGAATTTACATAGCCTAAGCAAGGTTAGTAGTGCATAGTGATTTCACCTTGGAGTGCTCACATTTCGACTGGATGACCCACACCAGTCAGTTATGGCCTGGTGGCCGAATGGAAAGTGGACGAAGGACGAACTTGTAGAAAGACGAATGCTAAGTACACGAAATTATTGGGCATGGTCGCGAACTAGGCACGGTCTATCAGTAACAATAGAATGTCAGGCTTCGACGTACTGTGATGACCACCAGACATGCAACAATGCCGGTGAGGAACCCAGTGGTCAATGAATACTTCATCAATGTGCTGATGAGGTTGTCGGTTCTGTAGAAGGAGATGTCGATCAGGGCATGCGTCGAGATGTAATTGTGAACATACCGGGAAAAACCGGTTCGATTTTTGGACAAGTAATAGCACAGGGATATACCAATGAGCATGTCGGCTGCAGCTGACGAGCCCAACCCTGCACTAGTCACCCACTGGCCTTGCATGAATACCGACTAGCCTAATTATTTCACCGAGGCATCCTCACAATCAAATTCGAAAATTGGGCTCTTGATGTTTCAAAGCTATGCGACGTGTCAACATCTTGTTTATATATGCTCAAGATTCAATTACCTTCCGACAGTGAAGACTGTCTAAAGTGAGACATGGTGACTCACGACATAAACGGACGACGAACCTATCCCGAGAGCTGCCAGACAAAACTTGTCACTGAACCATCCCGATTTCCGGCAGTGAGAACTACAGACCAAAATGAACCAGGGAGAGGATAAGCTATAAGCACCATGTAAGCCAAGCGACTGGCGATGTTGTGATCACCCACGATAACAAGTGTCAAGTAGATGTTTCGAGATACTTCAATGCAGCGAGCGCATCAGTACCAAAAAATGGTGTGTACAAGCGTCCACACCTATCCAGACGCGGCGGCAATAGAAGCTGCCAGTATGACTTTACAGTAGCAATAGATTGAGGAGGAAATCTGCCTGACCATTCTACTATCAGCCCAATGAGGCCGTTGAAATCTGTTTGCACCTAGGCTTTGTTAGCACAATCCCAAATGAAAGGAAGTCCCCCCACGTTCATGCTCCTGGAAGGCGATATGGGTCAGTGAATATTGTCTGGGCGGTGTTGTTGGACACACCAGGTTGTCGTCTCAAGGACGGTAGGATTATTGAAGTTCAGGACCAACACCCTACGATCAAGTAGAATTGAGATATAAGATGACAGTTCAAGCGGTCATCCCTACCAATATACCGCAACGGTACACAATATTAGATGCACTGTGTCGAAGATCCTGGTATAGGCGATACATGACATATACGAGTCGCCGGAGGACGGTCAAACATACCACAGTATGGCAACCTGACGTGCCGTCAGAATTGGATCAATGAAATGGGCACTTGAAAAAGGACCATCCACTTGAGAATCTTTGAGTCGTCGGGATAGTTTCTGCATAAATTGATTGCTTCAGTGGAGTCCATCGACAGCGGCACAGAGGAGGTGTACCGGTAATACAGGTATCTGACAATGTCGCTGTTAGCCCAGATGCAATGCTGGCTCAAGTTGGGGGAGGCATACGTCTGCAGGATCGTGACACCATACAAACTGGCAAGAGAAATTGAAGTTAAATACTCGCTGCAAGAGAACTGAGACACGTACATCGCACTGACCACAAGACCGATGAATGCGCTCCCGAACGTACTTTGAAGTGAGACCGTCATGGCCGCAGGGGGAGGAGAGAGGGTAGTACCAAGCCTTCCACAACTCTCAGGGGATTGAAGAATCGGCTACAGGGTGGAAGTACGACCGCGGAAGAGCCTGGGACCTTCGCTGTAAGTCGAAAATATAGCCTTGCCTCAGCCAATGGCGGCGGGGATCACCTGTCTGAACGGTGCCATGAATATGTTCAGCGTGAGAAGGTTCAAGTGTCGGTGAAGGACGTGAGAACTCTCATGTGAAGAATCGAGAACGGAAACTTCCGGTTCTAAAAGAGCCAAGGCCGCCGGCTGAAGCCAGAGCTATAAAAGGTTGTCCAGTGTGCTCGTGTTCAAGCGCCACAGCACGATTTTCTGTAACGGCAACAACGCTGAGGTGGAAGTCCAAGAATACATTCATATTCCGCCAGGCGGGACTCAATTGGAACCGAGTAATGATCCGAAGTGTTGACTTGGAGAGATCATCACAGCAGAGGCGGACAACGCTCGAGGGGAGGCTTCGGGGAGTCAAGCACTAGCTGGGGCAATCAAGCCCCTTGTAGCAATACAAGAAAAGGAATAATGACATCCAAGTTCCGAGTGGCGCATAGTACAAGGTTGTGAGAAGAAGGATACTTAGAAACCGGCTAAAGCCCCAGTAGTAGTAGTACGGAATTGGAGGCCCACGCGAGTGGGATGTAGTAAGTACGGCGGGCGGGAGCTGAAGCTGAACGCCGTCGGCGACCGAAAAAGTTCGTGGCCGATTCAAAGGTGCGTGGCAGCAAGGCGGTAGAAGCGTGGTGCGCCTAGGTCCGAGTCGCGCGCAGCCGTGTTAGTGAGCTGGTGTCGAGCTGCTGCGAGCAGGTCCGTCACAGTCGAGTTCCAAGAGTTTTGTGGCTGTGCTGCAACATCTGATCCAAACAAGACCCTTGATCGATCCCGCTCCCCAGCGCCCGTCCGTGCCGTTCGGCCTACCAGTTTCAGTAACTCGGCTTACCAAGAAAGTAAATGGTGCTGAATTTGGGCGGGGAATCGATTGGATTATATATGCTACAACGTGTGACAGAAGAATAGAGCGTAGTACAGAAAATAGAGAGCACAGAATTATCAAGCAACATAGGCAAACGTATCGCGTGTTCCCTCCACGCGTTCTATATAGTCCTTTTCCAGCAAGGTGTCGATAGCCTGAGAGTGGATTAGAGGACGTGCAAAAGGAGAGTTTTCCAAACGCACCTTTTTGATGTCCGGGATCTTTGGCGCGAACCTTTGAGAGATTTGGGAAATGACCTCTTGAATCAAAGGCTGGTTCTTCATCGTCTTGCGCGCCTTCATCACGCTGTGGTTCAATATGTCAATAAAGGAACTTTCAAGTCAATAGTAATCTACGAACCGCACAATGGTGGCCTGGATAACGTATTTACGATCTTCGTCGACGGTTTTCAGCACATCCGACGTGTCTGCCTTCACTTCGGCCTTGATAGGAAGATTGAGATTGACGCGGATCTTCTTTGACTTGAAGCCTGGAACAAGATCAGCATTCATTTCGGACAAACACTCGAATGTACCCACCAGGATTCAGGTCGTACTGATCGGTCTCCTCATTGACCAGAACCTTGGCTTTGACAAGCAGAGCCAGAACCTGCGTGAGAAGCTCCTTCGGGATTCCGGTGGCAGCCTCAAGTTCCGCCAACGACAGGGTGTCGTTGCGGTTGTATTGCAGCAGTACAGCCATTTGGAACGAACTGGTCATCAAAATATATTTTTGATTGAGGTAGTTGGTTCGCAGCTCGTTTTTGGAATAATTCCAAAGCCATGTGAGCTTGCGGCCGGAGTGCTTCATCTGGTAGTACTTCTGAAATCGATCGTATGTTGCCAAGATCTCGGCGGGGATCACAAACTCATGAGTAGGAGGGTTGAGGGGCCAGAAGTTGGTACCGAGGACCATGATACTAAAGTTGATGTCCATATCGTCATGGTTCTGCTGCATGCGGTCTTTGAATTGGTCCGTAAGATCCTTGCTCAGACTCATGTCTAACGAGACCTTAGCGGAGAAAAAAGCAAGCCGAGAAAAATAAACGCACCAGTGAACATGCGCTGCAATTTGTTGGTGTATTCGAAACCGCAAGCTTCCTTCAACTTGGAGATCATGCTGGCCTCACTTTCGTCTGATGCCGACACGCCGTGAATGAGACGCTTCGACAACTTGGTGGTGTAGAATTGCTGGAAGACGTCTTTGTCCTCGATGTACTTGAACAATACCATCTGCAAAATAGTCAACGGATGCAAGTTTTGAATCATCTGTGGAACAATCTCACGACACGATTGAGCGCAGCTTCCAAATCATCCTCCTCCGCCATCTTGTTATTCTTCCGGAGCAGCAAATCGGCATGTTTGGCCAGAAGCTCAGGCGACTTGGAATTGGACGCGCCCGTCGCGGCATTGCGGTTGACGAACTCTCTGCATGCCTTGTCCAAACTCGCAACGAATCCAGCTTCCCCTCGGAAGCTTCGGGTGACCGTCTCCGAGTTCTTCTTGTGAACGTCCAGCAGCGCGTCCACATAAGCCTTGGGGTCGATCGCATCTGCATTCGCCTCTCCCCCAGTGCCGACGAGCTTGGCGACGGCGGCGAGCCCAGCTTTTTTAACATGCTCCTCGAATTTCTTCCGCAATGGCTCCAACCCTTCAGGAATCCGGGACAGCAGCGCGTACATTCGCTGGAGGTCCTCATCCTTGTCGAAGTCGAGCAAGGTCTGGAAGTTTTCCCACATAACCTTGGAATGTTCCCGGATGAGAACATGCTCGCATTTGGTGACGAGCGGTTTCCGAGTCCCGGTATTCAGGTACCGTTC
Source organism: Crepidotus sp. BD-2015 (assembly GCA_001179765.1). NCBI lineage: Eukaryota > Fungi > Basidiomycota > Agaricomycetes > Agaricales > Crepidotaceae > Crepidotus > Crepidotus sp. BD-2015. Next base: position 9,472 of record CVRE01181738.1, read on the forward strand.
CACCCGATCCTCTTCCTCTCGGAGACGCTCCTCCGCCCTCTTGAGGTAGTCTGACACGCTGTTCTCAGCAAGGAACGATTCCGACTCGTTCTTGTAATATTGCTCGGTTGCGTCGATAAAAGGTGTTTCAAAGTGCTCCTTGTACACATCAAGACACGCTTTATTTGGATCTGTCTCATCCAATCCGAGGGATACCAGAGAGTCGACGACCTTTTTCACAAGGCCCTGATCGATGGTTTCGCCGTTTCGTTGTAGCTCGATCAGCCGGAGGATCGCGCTGGCCAATTTCGTGTGCTTGCGTTGTACCGGAATAAACAGATTGGTTTTCCACTGCACGAGAGCAAGCTAGAAGAGTATTTGACTAAATGGAGCGCAAAGAAATAAAAGGATCCGTACTGTGTAAACAGGGTAAACACCCTTCCTGCCTTCGTCCCTCTCACGCTTCACCCAGTGCCGGTTGAGATAGGTGAAAAGTCGGTTGATGTAGTTTGCTCCAGTAGTGTATCTCTCCCACTCGGCGGCATAGTACTGCAAAAGAGCCTCGTCTTGGAAGGTGTCTGTTTTCTGATCGCTCGTGTGAGAGAGGCTATGATCGGCAAGGCCGCACTCACTTCGCGGAGTGACTTGAGATGTGTAACAAAGTAGCGAATTAGATTGTTGTACAAGTCCGCGCCCATCAGATTTGCGCCAGCTAGGAGGAGCATGTTAGGATCGAGGCAGTATTAGCAGTCGGTGCACCTGCAACTCACTTCGATTAGCAATGGTGCCAACGTCCGCCGAGGTACCCTGCATCTTCGAGGAAGTGCAATAGTTGTATGCGACCGTGTAGAGCGACATGTACTGATATAATTTGCAGGGTGAGGGCCCGGACAATGCGAGGAACTAGGACGTACCTTGGAGTACGAAACGCCGGTCTGCAGTTTGGTCATTATATGATCCACACCGTCCTCGAGAAAGGCCCATGTTGTCTGCAAATCTGCAGTAGCAGAGGGCATCGACGCAGCTCCGGTGGCCATGATGGTGGTAGGACAGAGACTCAAGCCGGCACGTTGCCGTGTCGATCAGATATAACAAAGCCAATATGGACCTGGTAACTAATACATCGGCATCATGCTACTCAGCCTCGGTTTTTTGAAGACA
>CVRE01181749.1:1242-21956 GCA_001179765.1 Crepidotus sp. BD-2015
ACCTACATAGCTCAGTTGGTTGCCTAGGATCACTGATATGTCTATCGTCGTCTTCTCTGATTTCTATGTACTGGGCGCCAATCACAACGTCTTGCGGGCAAAGCTGTGGACTTTTAATCATAGCACTGGCTCCGTTTGCCCTGCTGGTCGACGCAAATGGCCTTCCACAGATTCAACGACGCCACGGTCAAGGAAGGTCCAGTAACTGTGAAGAAGGCTGGACTTCTTTCCTCCTGGCGAGGCTGGACAGAGAAGTGGATGGTCTTGAAGGCCACCAATTTGACCATCTACCAGAACCGCGTTCGCTGTGAAGTCCGTTCTCTCCCTCTCCTCTTTTCGAGCCGCGTTGACGAGCCCTGCAGCTCGCGCCCGAGTCCGGGGTTTGCATCTCTCTTAATAGCATCACTCGGATAGAACGCACCCAGTCTTCGCGCAAAGGCCACTGTCTCCTACTCCACGCCGCCAGGTCTCGGTACCTTCTTGCTTTCCGAAATGACCTGGAAGTCTACGGGTGGCACGATGCGGTGTATGCAAACAGCCCGCTCACAATTTTTAAAGCAGCCGAGAGCACAGAGATTGACTTGGAAAACATCATCAGCGGTTACAGCGCGGTGGGTGACTTGCTGTTTAGTCTCAAGGCAGCCTCATTTATACTTGAGCTTTCAGAGCAGCCCTAATCTCTCGTCTGTGCCGTCGTCTCCGCGCACTCCCCCAGACGCCAAGACACCTGGAATCGATGCCCCGCTCTCCCCTCCCACATTGCCTCTATCTCGGCCCTACACACACTCTCCAGCACCCTCGCGCCAATTTCTCCTCGATCTGGAAGATTTGAGGGGAAACCCGCCGCCGGTTGAACCCACGCCAGTGAGTACAACAGCGCCTACATCTTCTACTAAGCTTAAATGGGGCATTCAGCCTGCCAATGAACGCCGCCTCAGGACCGAAGAACGGGAATTGATTCGGAAAGCTGTTTCGCATCTCTGTAATGTGATGGAGCCCCGCCTCTTGAGAAAGAGCGAGCCGGGAGGCGAGAAGGCGCCGTTCGATTTGGTCGAGATTCGCCTACGATCACTATCTCGCCAAAAACGAAAGTGGGGAAAGCAGGAAATGAGCGAAGAGTCTGATCTGGAGGAGAAGCAGACCTTCTCGGATGCGTTACGGGACGGCTATGTTCTGTGCCAGCTCATGAACACTCTCCATTCAAGTCCCATTGTGCGCCCGGATGTCCGAGGCCAGGACTACAACTCCAGTCTGAATATAACCAAATTTCTCACTGCATGCGTCGCGCATGGACTTCCCCAGTCTGAGCTTTTCCTGCCCTTCGACCTGATCGAGGCGTCTGGATATTCCCTTGCCAGGGTCGCCAGCACGATCATTGCTTTGGTGCAGTTCTCCGAGTCTTCACTGCAGAGTGCCACACCACCAAAGGCAGCATCCGCTACTTCTCATGAGCCAGCCTCGGCAGTTCAAAGAGCGACCGGAGATCTGGAAGAATGGGTTGAGCACTTTAAAGCTCTTACACGCCAGAAGATGATCTCTGATCAGCTTGCGAGTGGCTTTGCCGAAGAAGAGCAGGATGTCGAGTTTGTGCGTCTTCAGATTCGATATTGTTTTGTAAAAACCCTACTTACGCTTATCTTAACGGCAGTCGAACAGCAAGGTCTGGACTCTTCTCTTTAAATCTGGCTGCTTGTTAATCCGGCTTGTGTCTAGGTGTACCAGGTACATATGCGATCCCCCCTTGAGTTCAGAGTTTGACATGATTCCAGCATTTAATCTCCTTTATCATCCAGGCCGAATCAAGTCAAGATGAAAGGTACAGCTCCCATTCGATCTCCACTACATTGGACTAATGTAACTCGTCACAAGGTTCCGAGCGATCCTAGAGACTCTGGTTCGATTCATGGCGTCGTTAGATACGGTGTGGAGCCTCGTACAAAGCTCGCAGTTTCGAGTGAAATTGTTGAAGGTAGGCACAATAAACCGCAGCCTCAGTGTCGGCTCTTTATCTTTTGTAGATTTCGATGGTGCTTGGCATTTCGAACGATCGGCGGCTCCGTGATGCGCTACACAAGGACGATCTGGATCTCGCTCGGCTTTTCAAGTCGGTACTCAGCTCGGGGGTCCACAAGAAGGCCGTACTTCGTCTTAAAGGCGGAAGCGCCCAGAATTGTGTCGATCTCATCCAAGATGTACTACGCACGCTATTTTTGGTTGCACACGTCTGCTGATTATACGCTAGGTGTTGGACAAGGGGTCTATGCAGAACGATGATGAGGGATTCACTCTGAAAGCGCGACGGCTTCTGGTGAAACTTTCTGAAGCATCAGACATCCTACCTTCGTCGCTGTTTATTCGGGGCGTGTCGCGGCTCGACAAGGAGGCTACGTTCGGCGGAACGTTTGGTGATATATATCGGGCATCCTACGAGGGACAGGATGTTGCTCTGAAGCGTATACGCGTATTCCAACGCGACTCCGGACGCCATCAGATACGACAGGTTGGCGTTTTCGCTGTGATTGTCGAGACGGGATTTGTTGATCGGCGTTACATAGCGATTTTGCAGAGAGGCCCTTCTGTGGCAACGGCTGCAAAGCCCGTTCGTACTGCCATTTACGGGCATTGATGCAGAGAGCTTCCCGTCCTTCCTCTGCATGGTTTCGCCGTGGATGCGACATGGAACAATTCTTAAACACCTTGCGGAAAACGGCAACGCAAACGTGGAGAGGAGGGTGCGTTTTTGTTGTTGTTTGATACCCCGTGCAGGAGGCTGAATGATTGTCAGTTATTCGAGATAGCACAGGGTCTGGCGTATCTACACTCACAGAACATCATCCATGGCGACCTGCGGGGATCCAATATCCTGGTCGACGACGAATGGCACGCGTGCCTCGCGGACTTTGGCCTGGCTGTTTTCTCGGACGCGACAGCAGCTACGCACACCTCACACCACGGTGGATCTGTACGATGGATGGGCCCAGAACTGCACTACCCGCAATCCTGTGGCTTAGATACGTTCAAGCGGACGTTTGCCAGTGACGTCTATTCTTTCGCCCTTGTTTGCGTCGAGGTTTGTTCCTATCTACGGTGTGAAAGCCAAACTAAATGCACGTCTTCAGCTTTACACCGGCAAGCCGCCGTTCTCTGATATCTCGCATGACGCTGCTGTGATGCTGCGTGTTATGGCGAAGGAGCGACCGACCCGGCCGTGCGACGCGTCGGGGCGAAGGCTGATGTCGGATGCGTTGTGGGCGCTTGTGCAACAGTGTTGGGAGCACGATCCCGCAGAGCGTCCGAGTATAGCGCACGTTGTGGAGATGATGCGGAATGGGAACGAGGAGCTGCGCCTCAATGTCCGTATCTTTCGATTCCACATGACCGCGTATATGCTCATTTGCCAACTAGTCACTGCCGTCCACCTTCCTGCCACGATTACCGAAGAAACCGCCAGGTAAAGCACCATTCCAGGTGCATCGGTCGTCGGGGAGGCGACCAAAGGGGCCGAATACAACTGTATATCAGAGTCTCTCGTTTTGATCCTGCTCTGTATTTTTTCAATATGTCACATAATGTGTACCGCTACTTGCCTACGTGTAAATTTGCGCTGCTTACGTTCTAAGCTGCACCCAAAGCCGCGACAGTGAAGCAAATAAACGCAGGCAGATCGGCGATAGCCGTCCTCGTCGCATGCATGCTCAGCCACTCGCCCATTGACTGCGTGGGTTTACCCGGTTCACCGGCTTGAATGGCCTTCAACAGCCTAAGCGCCTTGGGCGCGTAGAAGAAGTGTGCCACGGTAAAACCGACACCTAGCCAATACCACCTGAGGGCGCCCTGGAGGCTTTCACGGTGCGTGAATGTATTGGAAAGGCCTGCGACGAGACTCATGGGGAAACTGGTTAGGAGGACCCATGTGCCTTTGGAGAGCCAGGTTTTGAACCAGGGAGGAAGTAAGGTGTCTGCCTGGGCGCGATACGCGGGGTTCATCCAGGAGCTTAGGAAGGCGTACTCGTCGAAGGCCCACATAAGGTTGACAGTCGAAGATATAACGGGGCAGAGACGAAGGAGCTTCAGGACTGACATGGTTTGAGGACAGAGACAAGCAGACGGCCAACCCGGAATTTGGTCATCATCGACAGTCATCCACTTGCCGCGCCGACATATCAGCTCTCCGAGATGCAACAGCTTTCAGAATGGGTTCTGCGCTCTCCCGCGTCCGCTTGGCTCTCCAGTCGCTCCGAGCTGTCTCTGCTGCATACAACCAGCTCAATAAACGCATCAAACAGTCTCCGGGAATCCCACTCTCCAGTCCTTCAACTCCGTACTGGTCAATCCCTGCCGCACCGATAGCTCAGCATGGCTCCGACGCAGATCCCCCGACACATGCCGACGTTGTTATAGTTGGTAGCGGTATCTCAGGTTAGTCTTGCAAGCCGACACAGAAAGACAGTCGTTGCACATCACAGGTGCTGCGGTCGCCCGGACGCTGTTAAAGAGCTCGGCGGATGGTTTGAATATTGTTATGCTTGAGGCTCGGGATGCTTGTTCTGGCGCGACCGCGCGGTAGGTGTCTGACACTCAGCGCCACAGTTGTTTCTGACATTTTACAATCCCAGAAACGGAGGTCATATCACTCCTCTGCTGTACCACGACTATTCGTCATTGAAAGAAGAACACGGCGCAGAGATGGCGAAAGCTATACTCAAATTCAGATTAGCGCACCGGGAGGAACTCATCCAAGTGAGCAAGGAGGAAGATATCCTTGCCGACGGCCAATGTCGAGAAGTTGAGACTTTCGATGTCTTCTTTGACGGCGAAGCGTATGACTGGGCAATAAAAAACTTGGAGGTATACCTTGAGGAGATGCCAGAGCAACGAAAATTGTGGAGAGTTGTTGGAGCCAAGGAATGTGTCAAGGTATTGCGCGGAGTGAATCCTGGTATTTCGGCCTCTCCGCTTACCAGGCATGCACAGAGTTTGCAATTTTCAAAAAGTGTGGTTGGGGCTATAGCCACCACAGCTGGTGCTGTTCATCCTTACCGTTTGGTCACCGGAATCCTCTCCCGTCTCCTTGAATCCTATCCATCCAAGTGCGTCGGCCCTTTATCTCAACGTTTATTCTCTAACCCGGCAATAGTTTCCACCTGTTTACCCACACGCCCTGCATCTCCATATCTCCGCCATACGACTCAAAAGGCGAGCCATTCTACACTGTGGAAACGAACAAAGGCCCTATACGAGCCCGCCATGTCGTTCACGCAACGAACGCGTGGGCGTCCCATCTCTTGGCTCCAATGCGCGGGAAAATCGTTCCAGTCCGCGGGCACATGAGTGCTCAGAGACCGGGCATGGGTTTAGGGCGAACCGATGACCTGAAGCCTGAATCTCTCGAGGGTCGAACCCGTCCAGCCAGTGCAACTAATTCGATTCTCACCTTAACCGACTCGGACGCTGCTGGTGCTGCTGGCTCTTGGCTGGGGAAGAGATCATTCGTGATGTACTCGAGCGGCAGGTATGACTATCTGACGCAACAACCTTCTGCGTCAGGCGCGTCTTCGTCGCCGGAGTCACTATATCCACCTCCCGCCGGCGAGTTCATGTTTGGAGGCGGACTTGCCCATGGCGAGATGGGCCAACCGACGTTCGTGAACGAGGTCGGGGTTTCGGACGACCGCGGCTGGAGCATGGAAACCTGTGCCTACCTTGGAGGTGCTTTGAGCATGTATTTCGGGGAATGGGGCGCAGAGGGGAGAGACACGGAAGGAAAGTCGACGATGGCCGAATCCTCTACCGGCGAGGAAGCAGAGGAGGGAAGGGTTAGAAAGGTGTGGACCGGGCTCCTCGGTATTTCCGCCGACGGTCGACCATGGGTGGGGCGACTACCTACGAAGGTCACTGGCCGGCGAGCGCCACAGTCAGTGAAAGGGGAAGGCTCGACGCTGGCACCCTCTGGCGAATGGATCGCTGCTGGTTACTCTGGAGAGGGAATGGTGCACGCATACAAGTCAGGGAAAGCACTGGCGCATATGCTTCTGGGACACGCGGAGGACGAGGGGCTGCCTGAGACTTTCCTGGTGACAGAGGCGCGGTGGAAGAAGGCAAACATAGAAAAACTTCTCGGCTGAGGCTAGTTTGACCAAAATATTGTCGTTTTGTGAACTCGGTGGTGGCGCGGCGGCTCGGATCAGGGTCGACGTCAGCAGCGTGACACGATCAACTGGAACCAATTTCCTTTTTGCCACTCGGCTGTGTCTTGCGTTCCTTGCACTAACCTTCAAGACCCTTTACGAACTTGTACGCCATGGCACCAGTGGAAACGGAGTACTATGACCTGGTGCGCACATTAAAATCGTGCCACTTGCACTGGATATCGATTGCCGCTTCCAGCTCGGCGTAGCAGTCGACGCGGACGACACGGAGCTCAAGAAAGCGTACCGGAAACAGGCGATGAAGGTCCGTCTTTATTCTAGATGCTCTATGTGCGTTCGGGACTTATAGCATACAGTACCATCCGGACAAGAACAAGTCGGCAGACGCTGAAGAGAAGGTGCAGTTGGCTCCGATAATCTTTACCCGGTCTGATGACCTGCCAATAGTTCAAGGATATAAGGTTAGCAGGACTGTTGCTGAGTTCTCTACGGTGAATTGAGCGCGTTTTCCGCCCAGTAAAGCGTACCAAGTCCTCTCGGACGCAGTGAGTACCGATCTCTGACTTGACTTCAGTTTCGGCTGATCGTCTCAAAGAACCTCCGTGCGGTATACGACAAGAATGGTAAATCGATGGTGGACAAGGAGGGCGGGATGAACATGGATGACGCTGCTGGCTTCTTCGCGAACGTCTTTGGTGGAGAGCGGTTCATTGACTATGTGCGTCCAACCACCACAAACTATCTGCTCTTCGACTCATGTTTTGAGAGAACAGATCGGCGAAATTTCAATCATGAAGGACATGACTGCGACCGCAACGACAATGATGACCGACGAGGAGAAGCTCGAGATGGAAAAGGCTATGAACGAGGGATCGTCGACCCCCATTGGCGGACCCGGACGCTCGACGTTATCCCCTGGTTCAGCAACACCACCAAGTGCCACACCAGGCACCACGCCAGGCACCACGCCACCAGTCGGTACACCCACAGGCGAAACGGTTACACCACCAACGGAACTACCCTCATCGCCCAGCGATGCATCGCAAACGCCTTCCAGCATCACCATGCACTCCGAAGCGGACGCGCCCCTACCGAGCGCGAAAGACAAGAAGCGCAGCAAGATGACGCCGGAGCAACGAGAGAAACTCCGCGAGCAAGACCGGGAGCGGCAACGAGTAATGGAGGCGCGGGTGGCCATGCTCACCGCGAAGATGATCGAACGACTGCGGCCTTTTGTGGAGGCCAAGCACCCGGGCGACAAGGACGATCCTGAGACGCAGGCCTTCGAGAAAAAGATGAAGCGAGAGGCAGATGACCTCAAGCTGGAGAGCTTCGGGGTGGAGGTGCGTTGACATCCCCTGTCGTTATACGAAGACCCTCAACATCGCTTAGCTGTTACATGCCATCGGCAATGTGTACATGATGAAAGCCAGCTCGTTCATGAAGTCGAAGAAGTTTTTGGGCATGTATGCGACCTGTGCGTTTAGTGCTTGCCTTGATACTAATATCTCCCAGTCCCGGATTCTTTTCGCGTCTAAAAGAGAAGAGCGATCTCGTCAAGGATGTCTTTGGTGTCATCGGGAGCGCGTATGTTTTACTCACCCTTCTCTACGGCTTTCTACTGAGATGGCTTGTAAAGACTGAGCGTCCGAGATCTGATGCTTGTTCGTTTTCCTCTCGTCTTATTGTTGTCGACTCAAGCTCAGCTCGATAGGAAATGGAGAAGCAACAGGCCAAAGGCGAGCTCGGGGAAGAGGAGCTAAGAGCCCTAGAGATGGATGTGACGGGAAAGGTGATCAAACAGTGGCCTGTTTTACTTTCGGCTTAGGCCTCCTTCTAGATAATGCTCGCGTCGTGGCGGGGTGCACGCTTGGAGGTCGTCCAGGTTCTAAGAGGAGTAAGAATCTGACTGTTGCGGACTGCCAGCGATCTTATACTTTTCTAGGTGGTCGACAACGTTCTGAAGGATCCTGAGGCCTCGGATATCGTGCTTTACAACCGAGCCAAGGTACACTTATATGTTGTTGAGGAGACTGGTTACTAAAGGCGCTGCAGGGCCTTCTCATCACTGGCGCGATCTTCAAATCCACTGTCCCTGACGAGTCCGACGAGGAGCGACGGGAACTTGAGAGGTACCATCGAATGCTGGTTATCTGATTTTACTGCTCACTGACTCTGGACCGACGCAGAATGGTTGCCGAAGCGGCGGCACCCAAGTCGAAACAAACATCGACGCGAGCCGCCAAGGCACGGCGGGAGCAGATGCTCCGACAGGAGCAGGAGAAGGAGAAGACGACCGTTCCTCCCACCGCCGCCAACTCTTCTCCAACTCACTAAGATCTTCGCGGACTGTATATATACGTGTGATCATAATAGGATGTGGTATAGATTTCTCTCCTTTGAGAAGCCTCGGCTGTTGCTGATTCCGATTCCTTCGGGCGGGATACAACTCGACAACTCCAGTTCGCCATTCCGACCATACGAATACTTATTTAAATCTGACAGATTCGAGGTCTCCTTGTGATTTGAATGATGTTTTGACCTGGCGTGCATCAGAGGGGCCCACTACCATATTGGAAGGGTGGGGATGCTTACTTGCTTGAAAAAGTCGTCGTCGCGTAGGGCGCGGAAGCCTGTGTGTGCGAGACCCTTGGTAATACGCATCGTCGCTTCGTGCGCTTCCGGCGTTGCCGCCGCCTTTGTGAACCCGATGGTATGATTACCTCCGTTCGGCACCGTGGGTATCGCTAACATCTGAGTACAGGGGGATGATTGATAAATTGAACAAAGACCCACCGAATCCCGGATGAAGCGCGGGTAGGGCTGCATTCTCGACCATCAAATCGCCCAGAAAGAAAATAATAAGAAGACTGTACGTACCGTAGGTGACATTGCCCTTTAAACAAAGGTCAGGAGACAACGACGCGTGGAGAGATGATGAGTGAGGAAACTCACAAAATCAGTCGACGCAGATCCCGCCTCGTTGTTACTGACCATACCAAAATTTCGCCGCACGACGTCGGAGAACTCCTGGCCTGTTTAGAACATGAGGCCAGGACGCCGCAGAAAGGATGGCAAGTGATGGTAGATGACTCACGCAAAATGGGATTCTGTCTCAAATCGAAATACGGCGGGTCGAATTTCATCTTAAGTTCACATGACGTTGCAAGCGCTGCTGCTCTTGAACCGATCTTCAATATATAAACCCCAGGTAGTGAAAGAAAGGCTCACTCGAAGCACCGTTTCACGCGTTCCACGAAGGCGACTAAAGTCTCCGATGTAGGAGCACGGACGAGCCATTGCATTTTGGCGTAGTCCGGTATAACTGCAAGATATCAGAGATGAGTATATAGGTCGAAACGGAGGTACTTGCCATTGGGGGCCCAGTCCTGGTTTCCTGTGATGATTCCATGGACCCTGCTCATGGTCAACGCATACCCCGCCACACTGGAATAGACCGACCTGTGATCGGGCCTCATTTGCTGCCGCAGTACGGAAACACCTAGTCGCTCTCGTCAGACCAGCAACATCTAAAACACTTTACAACATGTACCAGAATAAGCCAAGAAGGCTGCGTCCAGTGCGTTTGTTCCTTCCCTGCGGCAGTTAGACGCCAATACACAATGCCCGAACAGCAATGCACTCACCATGGAGCTGCTCCAGCGTGGGCACTGGTCGAGTTTCATGTCTAGCATATAGAAACAAGGCGCAGCTTACCTCCGTCCTGCGTATTCTACTTCGATTGCTTGTGCAGCGATTGAAGTGCCTATATTCGCGGAGTTGATGGCCCCTGGGGACGGGTGGCACCTATAGTGCTGTCTGAAAAGATGGCCATGTTGACTGAATGGTTCAACTTACATGACACAGAGGTCCATGTCCTTGTATCCGCCCCTTTCAAGCAGGATCACCTTATCGAGCGAGGTATGAGCTAGAAACGATAAAGCGTCGTCGAGAGAGACTAGGCCCACCTTTCCTCCGCCCCCTTCCTCGGCTATGCCCTTGTTAGTCAACACGATTCTCGGGGTAGATTTCGAGAAATACCAGGAGTCCCTAACAAAATGATCTTTCCAGCGACATCATGGGCTTCTAGAGCCGCCTTGACGGCCAGAGCCACTCCACAGCCGCTCACAGCGATCAACGAATGACCGCAGGCGTGGCCTGCTATATTGTTAAATGGAGAGTACAATACGCAAGGAACTCACCTAACCCCTTCAATGCGTCGTATTCTGAGAGCATGGATGAGTCCTGGCACCAAGGCGACCACGAGCAATTTCCCACCAGAATTTACGCCGAGGACGCGGCCACCTTGCCCATGAGTGAATTCGGCTCTGAATGCAAGTATTCGACTGTGTCAACTTTTCTGCGAGCAACGGCTCACTTGAAGGCAGTAGCGAGGCCAAGGTAGTTCTTGGTCACGGTGAAGCCGCGGGACACCATGAATGAGGTCAAAAGATCATGGGCGAAGCTACGAGACCAGTATGCACGTCAAAAAAAACTCGTGGAGGTAGATGATACTGAGACAGACAACTCGGAAAATGCAAGTTCCGGATGGTCTGAGAGAGCTTATTAGAACTTCGCAGGTCTATGTTGGATGAAAACGACTATACCGTGTATCTCCAAGCTGAGCTTCCGAAGTTCTGGGGAAAGGTCATCCAATTCTTTATCGATAACCGATTGAAAATTTGAATTTATTTCAGCCGAATAGGCTGGAGGTTTGGGGTCAGTCTCGAGCCACCAGTTCGACGCGTCCGTGTAGGAGTGATCGCAGGTTGTCAGATAATGACACTGGTTCACCAACTGGTCAGCCAGTGGCCACAACTTGAAACTTCCACTGAATCTACCTTCAATTCTGAAGGTCCCACGGCGGTAGAGCTGACTTGAGGGTGGCATCCTTGGCGTGGCAGTTCGGAGCGAGCTTCACGGCTTCGCTCCACGACGGAGGTCTGTTTTCGCCGCAACAAAGAGCCGAAACAGCCAGCTTGAACACCAGGCATTGCAGACAAGTGCGCAAAGTAAGGGGCGAAACGAAAGAGGCCGAGAGGCCGGACACATCATAGTTCGCGGATCCACCCACCGTCCGATATTTGGAATCGGTTGCAGTCGATCAAAGAGTTGATGCGAGACCGTGAATGTCGGCGATGAGGTAACTGGGGGGAATGATCCATCTGCGTACGGCGCATCAGTGCCGTTTAAGTACATTGTATTACAGCGTATAAGTTAGGATGGTCTAAAGTTTCGGGCTCGCAGCCCGAGGTTAAGGACGGTCTCCCGTCAAATACCCGCCAATGCGCTGCCATAGTCCCGGAGGTTCGACGTACGTGTCTTGCCCTCTGAGGCCCACGATGATCTTGCCTGACCGGGAAAGTACATGGCAGTAATCCGAGGGAATTTGATTCGAAGGAGCAGTCTGCTTGCCGAAAAGGACGAGTGCTTCGGTGTCGCCAGACTTTACAACCTGGCATCGCGCCGACATCGCTGGAAGAAATTTCAAGGTCCCGCTTTTCGTATGCAGCTGGATCGCGCCCGCATATGTTTCCGGTATGAAGACCACCGCAGTTCCTGGGTGCGGGGTGAGAAGTGAGAAGTGAGCGCGATTGAGGCCCGGACTTGCCGCTATTGATTTTGACCTCGAGGTCAAGGCGGGGCCTGGTTTCGTCCACCGGAAGCAAATTTAATGTAATATTGCCGGATTTTGAGAGGACATTAACGGACGCTGCCGCTACATCGAGGACCTGTCCCGTTGTAGCCAGGTCTAGAGTAATGTTGCCGCTACGAGTCCTGGGTAGTCGCGGTGCCGATCAGCGCTAAATCCTATAAGGACTCCAAGAGAGGGACGCGCACCGGAATATAGCATCGGGTACCTTTTTTTTGCGAGATTTCTTTTTGGTCGATAGCTGTGGGCTTTTGATAGGGTCAATGAAGTATGTCCCTGGAATAGCAATGATAATAATTCTGCGATGGTCAAGGCTTGAGCCAACCAACCCTTGATGTCGGTGTAATGGGTGTCCAACCGGACTTGACTGAAAGATGGCTCAGGTGTTAAAGATGGGCGAGTGTCGCCACTGCCTGCGCGGGACACTGAGAGGAAGGCCTCGGGTGGGAGAGCTGGCAGAGCGCTGGGGCGCCTGGACAATGATGTTGACTGCGCTTGTGAGCCCAAAGTCTCAAGAGTGTATGGTGGAGGTTGTTCAACTTCCGGCTGGCACCATTGTTAGTGCACTGGCGTCTTTTGCAGCATAAAGCGTACAGGATTAAGGCTGGCGCCGCCCTTGGATTTGTCGACGAGCATGAGGGAAAGATTGAAAGCTTTGCAACTGTCTGACACTCGAAATAAATACTCAGGGCTGTGGCNNGGCTGTGGCCATCAGCGCTTCAGCCGTGAAGAAACGGGACTCGTAAATCACTTTACGAGAGAGGAGGGCAAATCAAAGCTTCACCAAGCACTGTCAAACAACCACCAAAAGTCGGAAAAGGAAGGAACCAAATCCGAAGCGCATACATAAGTAGTTCAATCATTCCGTAGAGTTTCAATGTCGGAGGAATCCAGTCAGCCTCTGCCAGACGCTAGGGGCTTTGATGTACGTGTCTTTCCCTCTCTCGCCAACGATTATGTTGCCTTTGTGTGAGCGCAGCCGACAAAAGTCGGTCGCTGCCTGCGCAGAATCAAGCACCGGTTGCCGCTGTTGTGCACCTTGATCTCCCACAAGGACCAGATATTCTGTGTCCGTGCATTTCATGACCTTGATCCTCGAGGCAATTCCTGGGTTTATGTGAGATCACAAACGTCGCCAAATCACACAAGCAGGGAAATACCTGGTAGAAAATCGAGGGTTCCAGTCTTCGTGTGCAGTTGTATTGCGCCCGAAAATGTGCTCCCAACAAAAAGAATGATGTCCCCTGTAAGCCCCTCAATAGCTGTACGGGGAGTGTGTTTCGGGGAACTTACCGCGTCGGCTTTTGACCTCAAGATCAAACCGTGGCTTGCTTTCCACTCCGGAAATCAAATTTATGCTGATCTTCCCCGAGTTCGTCGATGCTACCACGGATGCTCTCGGGACCTCGTGTGCATAACCTGCTGTAGCGAGATCGAGGGAGAGATCGCCCCTGTTTGTGCGAAAGGACGCATCAGGGATATTCTTAATCCTGTGCTTTCGTCTTTTCCGCCGGCTGATTATTTCGCATGGGGTGGGGTTGATGTAATAAGTACCTGAAAGGGATGGTATGACTTGTCCTGTCCAAGAATAACCGGGTGGATACGCACCACTGATATCGTTGAATCGAGTGCGCAGAAACAGACGGGTAAACATCCCAAATGAGCCCGCCGGGAGACCAAGTTCAGGTCTATGTGGAGCAGTTGACTGCGACGACTCAGAAGATGCCATGGGCAGGGGCTTTGCACCGCTGTGATCTCCCTTCTCGCCGGCTTCGGAATATGGTGGGGCCTCATCAGCTTGGGACGGTTTGAAGGTCACCATTGTCTTTCGCGCTGGGCGAGTCGTACGAACCAGACTTATACCCATGCTGCGGATGCTGCGGGCCATGCGACAGGGGTATGCGATGCTGATACTGATACTGCGCATTTCTCTCTCATCAGTTGCCCAGCTTACTAGGACCTTTATCCCAGATCCACATAGTCGAAATTTTCAGCGGGTTTGCAACGGCGACTCGTTCTTTTTGGTTTGTAATAACTAACCTTCGGCAAGTCCCGGGACTGCACCCGGATGTCCTGTTTTCAATGAATTTGGCGTGCCAATTGAACTCCCGAGGTTGTCCCCGCGATGACTCACCAAACTACAGTCAGAGCACAAACGTAAAATCCAGGTCTGAATTCACACACCTTCGGAGCCCTTATTTGGCAGTTTCGCTTATAGCCGTTGGGCAGATGCCGACTTGACTCTCGGGAATTCCTGGGAACTTGTTCAAGGCTCCGGTTGTATCGTAGCAATAGATCACATGCAAGCAGACTTGGAGCATCATCAAGCCAAAGCCGGCACCCAAAAGGAATCAGGATACACGCCAAGGAAGTAGCCCGCCGGCTAAACGGTCGGGGGCCGGGGCCTGTCGGGGCGCTGAGAATCTGGAATAAAATTGAATCAGAAGGCGATGCAACGAACTCAAGTCGGCGATGCGATAGATCCCCGAATAAGGCTCACAGGACCGACACCCGAGGGCACGACTATGGCGGACAGACTGCTGCCACACGCCGCATAAGTCGGAATGTCTGCCCGAAGAACTCTATGGGGCAGCGCTGTCAATTGAATGCAACCCAGAGCAGAACTGCAGCCGCCGTGATGGGAAATGTCAAGTGAGGAAACGAACAGCGGGCTGCCGGTCCTGCGTAAAACAAAACGAGCCAGCGACGCAAAGGAAATCGCAAATCTCGGTAGCAGTGGAGCCGAGAGGTCGGGAGCGACATGAAGCGACGAGCTCAGGATTTCCTGATCATCACGGTTTGCCTCCTGCAAGTTGGACAAGGTGTCAAGGAGAGAAATGGAATATGAGCCCCCGGCGGAGTATCGTTGAGCACGGGGGCTTCAAGGACACCTGCCATCTGTTGGGAAGGTCAGCGAACAGGGCTCCGAGTAAATGGGCTGTCCTGGATGCTCACACAGATATTCCTTGTTGCGCAGGAGAAAACAGTTTGTTGTCACAGAAATTCGTGAAACGGAAAGCGAGAAGCAACGAGAGCACACCAGGAAAGAATGCGGGCAACTCCAGAGGGTGCGCGCGAAGTCGAACCCAGATCAGCCCGACCGACTAGCCAAGATTTGGAAATGCGACGCACCTCTTCTCTTTTGCGAGTGACGCATCAAGTATCGTAGGCGTGATTGCCGGGCATTGATTCAGTATTCTCAATAAGAAGACAATGATGATGTACAGCCGAAGCTGCACTACAAAGAGTACATGGATGGGGGATAGCAGATGACGGATCCGAAAATGAAAAGAAGTCCAGACCATTCCAGGATATGTAGAAGCGGATGCTGAGATGCGAATAGGTGTTGTCGGATATCAGTGATAGGTTCACGTTCCTCCACGGGCCCCCAAATGGTCCGCCAGTGTGGGTCAGTGAAATCGAGATTATCACGGATGATCGAAGACGGAAGGACAAGTCCGCTGGCGCTAGAGTCGGGCCACGCGAGGGAGGGCTTTAGATCGAGGTTTGGGGGATTGAAATCGAGGGAAAGACGGAGTGACGGCAGAGCAGCAACGGCTGTTTATATTTGTCTCAAACTCCGAATTTCTGCTTGAGGTCAACAAAGTCCTGGGAACGCATCGACGTCCAATACTTGAGCAGATGCAGCATTTCTTTTTTTCCTTCCCTACCTCGGCAAAAAAATTAAGGATCAAAGAAAGATGATGCACAAAATCACTCGCCTGTCCTTCTTGAGCCATTCCGTTCGTAGATTCCCACCCTCTCTCCAGCCCGCCAAATCGGCGTTCTCTTCCTCCATTTCCTCTTCCGCCTTTGATTTTCCTTTCTTCTTTCCCCATTCCATATCCCATTCTGACCCCGGCGGCCAGTTCCCCTCGCTCTCCTCGCGTTTCACAACTAGACCGGAACTGGCAGAGGATTGCGAGAGCTTCTCTATCATAGATTCGCACATCGCCGCAGCCGTCCTATTTGGAACCTGAGAAGATTTAGCGGGGGACCGAGAAAAACTCGAAACTGAACGTACAAAGGGGAATGTTATGTCTGCAAGACGGAGGTGGAGATCGGTCTTTTTGAAAAATGCTATGCGCGCTTACCTAGACGAGGGACGCGATCCGGGGTGATCACAAGAAGACTGCGGCACATAGGGCAGTCGACGGACTCGTGCCAGCCGCCGCACGCCTTGTGGAGGCGGGAGAAGAAATGTCGTAATATACAGAGCGCACAAAACGTGTGACCGCATTGGCCGGGGTTGAGGGAGTAGGGCTGCGCCATGATCTCGTAGCAGCTGGGCATGCGAGTCAGCCGTTGCCATCGAGTCCGAGGAGAGGACGCACAGAGCACACGTAA
Organism: Crepidotus sp. BD-2015; assembly: GCA_001179765.1. Taxonomy (NCBI): domain Eukaryota; kingdom Fungi; phylum Basidiomycota; class Agaricomycetes; order Agaricales; family Crepidotaceae; genus Crepidotus; species Crepidotus sp. BD-2015. The sequence continues at coordinate 17,392 of CVRE01181749.1, forward strand.
AGTACTCCTCAAGCTGGGCTAGGGTCGCCTTCGATTCGCGCGCTGCGATCTGGGACATGATAGTGGAGGCCTCGTCCTCTTTCTTCGAGAGGGACAAAGAGCGTTCTTCGAGTTCGTCCGCCCTGCGTTTGCATTCTAGTTCGCGCCGCTCGAGGGCGGTCTCACGGCGGAGGAGCTCGGACGGTGTAATACGTGACGATCGTCTGGGATGGTCGGACATGGCATAGGGCTTGTCGAAGGTGTCTGAGGTGCAAAGAGAGGTAGTTTCAAGGAGCGAAGAGGAAGACTCGAGAGGTTTGCGGCTGCGCTTGGGCCGTTGCTGGATCTCCACGATGGCATTGTTGACCTTTATCTCTGGAAAAGGGTGAGGAAGACGAGGGGGGAAGGAGAGAGGCGGACCTTGGTTGTTGAGCCTAGAGGATCGGCGCCTTGTGGACGGCGGGGCTGCGCGAGTTGCTCTAGGCATCGTCGGATGACAGCAAGGAGGGTACCACCAGACGCCGGCAGTCGGCCCGGGCAAGGTCACCGTAGGTGTGATTGTCACGGTGTGATTGTCACGGTGTGAGTCACACTGCGGCTCTAAACTGGATGTCAACCTCAATGTCTTCGCCCAAGTCCCGCCTTTCCTCGCTCCTGGGTCTCATTGCACGTATCTTCTCGCCACCATCTTTCTATTTAGCCCCCTCGGGCGTTGTCTAATTTCAACTGTCGACGCCTTGTCGTGCGCCCTGATGCAAGCGGTCCGTACCCGATTCACAAGTACCCATCTTTGAGCTCCTTTCCAATGTCTTTGCCGACGTCCGCTTCAAACCGGTTTTTATTCACTTGACCGGCGTGATGTTTCAACATTTATGAATCTCGAGGCTCGCTCGTCGGCGTCTTCCGCGCACCTGGCGGGAGGCGCCGCCCCATTCAGTCGAATTCCTTTCTAGGCCAGTTGACGACGGACAGGACCCCGGGACCAAAATGCCTGATCCCAATCCCGACAATATCATCGCGTTCGCCTGTAGCCAAATCCTGACTTGTTCGCTCAAATCGACCACAAGGCTTGAGAATACCTTCAAACCGGCCCTCCTTAATTTCGGTCCAGGCCTGATTGCCGAGACATTTCGGCGCAGAGGCTTGTGCCGAAACCCCCTGAGATCGCAAAATCTATCCCGACAAATTGGAACAGGCATTTTGGTTCAATCTCCGGGGTCCTGATGTTGCCCTAATAGGCCCAGATGCAGCATCGCTTGACCTCAGCAAGCCTTTTCTGGGCCGCGGATGATCTGATAATCGCACTCAAGTCATGTGGAGATCGACCTGTTGACAAACTGTTAGTATTACGAGACAAGACGAGTCCCGTAGCGGTGGTAGGGCACTCACTGTTAGGGGACTCAAAGGGACTCGACTTGGCAATTTGCTCAGGAACAGCGTCGGCTGGGCGGCCTGGCCAATCACAATCCCGACATCGCCACAATCAAGATGCGCCCGCGCGTACTTTATTTCAAACGAATTACATTTGCGGCGGTATATGTATATTGCCTTGATCCCCTTCCGCGGAACCTTTGTCTCCGGAACGGTTTCCATTTATCTCGAGGCCGGGTCCTTTTCTCTGCTCGGGCGCAGCATGGACCCCCCAGACCTGTGACTTGGGGCCTGGTTGTCAGTGTCACTTGGCTGACATGCAAATCATCAAATGCCGCATCAGAGCTTTATCTTGGGCGTCAACTCGGACGAGCGAAAGCGCGCATTCCTAGGCAACTCGGAAGAGAGTGGGCAAGCACACAACGCAGCAATCTGGCATCTTGATTCGGCGGACAGATCTCGTCAAGTTTGGTGTACACATATATGACCTTTTCCGGCGTGTGCAGGGCTTTGGGATCCCGTGGCCTTGTCACCTTTCAAATTCCGGCTGCCTTTTTTTTTCTGGATCGCGGGAATTGACGTGGGTGATGCGTATGACCGAGCTCGGTGCCGAACTGGAGGCGGGTGGGATGGAAGGGATTTTTGGAAGAGGGCGACGGATTGCGAAAGCAGCGGGTTGCGGAAGGCGGGTCGCTGCGGGGTTCGGTGTTCTCTTTGTTGTGTCGATAAGAGAGGGATTCTGTGCAGAAGGTCGAGCGTGATGTGTTGATGTGATGGAATCGTAGATTGGGTTCAGCACCGATTCAATCTTGGCCTCTGCCCGTATATTTAAGCCCGTATTAAATATTGTCTTTCCAGATGCACTCAAAGGCGCCCACTGCCCTCCCGCCCAGGACATGCTCTCTGCCCACCACCCTGTCCCGCGCTTTGACCACCGCTTTGACCATCCCCAGGACCCGCAGACCGTGCCCCGCTCCTTTCTCTCCCAAATAAACCGCCTCGTCGCAGACACCCTTTCGCCCTTGTCTCGCGCCTCCGAGTCCGAAGGCACCGTGGAGGACGACTACGAGTCGCCCGTCTCGCCCTCGGGCCCAAACTACCACTATGTCCCGCGCACCGATTCCGCCGCGTCCTATGCGCCCCCGTATCCATACACCAGCGACCTGAGGCGCGAAGACGCATCCTTTCGCCCGTCGCCTCCCCCCCAGGACGACCAGCCCGCTCTCCCCCACTCGCTCGGCTCCCTCAGCGCGCCCCACTCCCAGGATCGCTTCCCGATCTCGCCCTACCCCGCCGGCACCCGTCTCGACTCGCTTTCTGATCGCCAGCCTCGATATGGCTTTCTGCCTAAAATATATACGTCTAATATCCTCGAACAGCGCCGCTTGTCCGAGCCTGCCGTCCCATACATGGCCCAGCCCGCCCCCGCATCCGGCGCGCAGAATCGCGCCCACCAGTACGGCTTTACTAATTATGACACGTCCCCCCACTCCCCCGAGTCCCCGTTCCTTCCCCGCGTCGCCAGTCTCGGGTCGCTGCGCCACGAATATTCTCCGTCGGCACCCCATCCAGACTGGAAACAGGACCCCGAGGAACACCGCCCTCATCAGGATCCCTCTCTCGGGGACGTGTCTCCGTTCCAGCCCTCCTTTTCTGGCGGTCTCGCCTCCTCCCCGCCCCTGCAGTACGCAGTTCGCGGCGAGGACACATACGGGCCTTCCCCCCCGGGAACCGGCACGTCCTCGTCCTCAACCGCCCCGGTGTCCCTGCCCCCCTTGCAGAGTGGGCAGGACTCGCCCGACCCGAGCAAGAAGAAGACCTATTCTTTCGTTGCACTGCCGGGAAACGCCGTCCGTAAACGGCCGCGGCGGCGGTACGACGAGATTGAGCGGCTGTACCAGTGCTCGTGGCCGGACTGCAACAAGGCGTACGGGACGCTCAATCACCTCAACGCCCACGTCCAGATGCAAAAGCACGGCGCGAAGCGGAGTCCGAATGGTAAGCCGCAACAATCAGCAAGCGCCGGCAATTATTGATCAATTTGTCCCCCCAGAATTCAAAGAACTTCGCAAGCAGTGGCGAAAGGCCAAGAAGGAGTACGAATCGCCCGGACTTGGCCCGATCCGGCGCAGTATGAGTCTGCGTCGCGAACATCATGACCTGTACCCTGGTCACCCGTACAGCGCCTCCCATAGATCATTTTCGCATAATTCCGCCCTCTCGCCACAACTCTCCGTCGCCATCCCGCACCTACGGCCAGATGGATCGTACCTCGTCGACCACCTTCGGTACACGCCGGACAGCCGCGGGGAAATTGACCCACAAGGCTACAGTAGTGGAGTTGACTTCCGGCAGCCGAGCGCGCCCACATCGTGGCCAGCCTCGACCTCGCGCGCCGATATCTATCAATCTCCGATGTCCTCTCAGCCGGCGTACCCGTACCTCGACAGCCACCCGCAGATGGTGGATAGCCCGCCGTCGAACCCGTACCATTCCCCGACACGGTCAACGATGGACAGGCTGCCGCCCGGTAGCATGCTCCTCACGCCGCTGGGAACCTCTGGACAGGCCACCGACAGCTACGCGGATACCTACTACGACGACAAGCCCCGGAGCGGCCACCAGTCAAACCTCGACCCCGGCAGTGGCGACGAGTATTAATCATGTATCCACACTCCTAATTATGGACACTCGGAGGATTCCCTCATTTTGGCCCATCTTGTACCACCACCCACCGCACTTGCTGTCGTCCCTCTTGCTGCATACTTTGATCTCGCTAATTGTTTTGGCCATTTGCATATAGTTCGCGCATAACTTATCCCAGATTGTATAGTCCATACACCCTCTGTATATTCTGTCACCGGCCCATTTTATTGCCTTGTAAATTCCGGCTGTCTTGTTAGACCCCTTGTTGTGTATGTTTACCGCGCGGTTTAATATGAAGACTAATTCCCAAGTTCGTTGGTCGGCCCCTTGGGAGCTTCGCACAAGCTTCGCGAGTTCCCTTCCGATTGGCAAGCCAACTGCCACGCCGGGTTCTTCAAACTTCTTGACCGCCCCGGCCTTCTGTTACGTGATTCCCTTCGCCATCAGTCCCGTAATTCCTTGGTAGAAGCGCACAAATCACGATCCCGACCCCGGAGCGCAATGCATCCGAAACCCACCGCGCCAGCGAGGATCCGAGCGCGCCCTCCTCACAATCTACAGCCGGCAAT
>CVRE01181762.1:8936-23124 GCA_001179765.1 Crepidotus sp. BD-2015
ATAGAACACGCTGAATTTCGACATTCGTTAGTCGAGGACATTGAATTTGGAGGGAGAACAAGAGACAACACACGTGCCGCTGAAGTCACGGGAGCGCGAGACGCGACGCGTTGCTATGCAAACGCGTCAACAAGCCGAAACATGGCGCAACGCAGAAAACRTATATAAAGAGGCTGACTGTCACAGCCACAATACCATTCTTTCCTCTTGCTTCTATGTCCTTCCATCTCCTCTCCCACCACCTTCTCTCTCCAGCTACGTCTCAACCTTTAGGTGGGTAACTCTCTTGTTTCTATCGGGTCCTATGGAGTTTCGAACGTGTGTGTTGGGCCGGCCGCTACGTTGCGCGCGTTCCAACACGACAGACTTGTGATCCGGGGAGCCCCTCGGGCGTGCATCCCCACAGGCGCTGTCCGTGCGCCGCATCAGGTCGATTGCCATCCCCGCTCGCATTTATGCTTGGTCCACACCGTTCACCTTTGTTTTCCTACCCTTGGGTAAGGTACTGGGCATCGGAACTAGCTTCCGTGGATCACGGAATGTCTGGGATTTATCCACTCGCTCGTGCAGTACATCTTGGTTCATGTACTGACACGAGCTTGCTTTTCAGGTCCACATCATCGACAGCCGCTCACCTCAACTCGCCTTTGAGCGTTCGTCCCTCATCACCGGGTTCAGTTAGGTTTGGAACTAGGAATGTGGCCGATTCGCCACGGTGTCCGCGTGTCATCACGGCGGCGCTCGCGACCCTTCTTCGCGGCCCCCGCGAGTGTCTCGTACGCGCGCACCCGAATCGACAGTCAACTCCGCTAGCGTTTGCGCTTGGGGACACATTTCTCTTTCGGTCGTAGAGACCTAGCTTCTCGTAGATATACGCTACAACTCGACGCTCGTACCTCGCATGTTGTAGTATAGCCCTGGGCAACCCGAAACGAGCGTTCCAATACACCAGAAAGCTCTGAGACTTCTTCAATGGGCTTGATACCAATGTCGATCACCAATAAATTTATGAGCACCGGGTTAAGATAAAGGAGAACGAATTCGAAGCTATAACTTTGACCGTATTTTCTCCGCCAACACGGGAGCTTCGTCATCGTCCAGCTCGCTGCGACCTTCAAATTCTCGCTGATGCATCTCTCTCCGCGTGAGAGGTTCAGCAGACTTGAGTGAAGGCTGTTTCCCGAAAGTAGGAGCGGGGATGACATGGTAGTGGACCTAAGTCAAGCGCATACGTTACAAGGAGCAACTATCCGCTGCTGGGTACCACGTACATGTGGAACTGCCTGCGCGTACTCTTGGTTGCACACAACATTAAGGGCGGTATTATCAAGTGCTGAAAGCGTTTACGATCCGTTTATTCAGCCATCAGCCTGGACGAACACACCTAAAGTAAGAGCATGAGCGACTTTGGTGACGGCCTCTCCGACGGCTGCAGCAAGTTCCGGAGGAAGGTCAGAAAGCCGTGAGATGTGAGCCTTGGGTATAACAAGAGTGTGTCCTTTCCTCAAAGGCAGAATATCTAAGTTCAATTACAGTCGGATCACTGCCAGGCAGATGCTCTTGAAGAGCTGCACACGAACCGAGGATGGCGATGACCAGGTCATTCTCGATTACTCGTACGGCAGGCGACTCGTCCCGTATGATGCGGCAGAATGCACAGCCGTCGTTGCTCCAGGGAGACGGGGCCCGAGTCTCGTGCGCTTGGATGAGAAACGAGGTCATCACTCAGACTGGCAAGCGGGATTGATGTGAACAGTCACAGGTCATGTCCCGTGAAACCCGACGCGCTTGTGACAACCCACTTTCTCTTTCCTCCAAGTTTCCTATCATCTATCGTATCCCAATGGAAGTCGACCCCCAGATCATCCAGACTGCCGAGGCAAGCGGTTCAAACATCGCGGACGCGCCGCCGGCCGAAGAGCCTCCTGTTCCGAAGAAAAAGAAAGAGAAGAGGGAACCGGCCAAAGTCGAGCGTCCGCCAGGGAAAACGCTACTTCCTATCTCCAAAGTGCAGTACATCATAAAAGCCGACAAGGTGCGCGTCTTTCCATGCATCTAACGCTGTCCTAGACCCGCTAGGATAGGATATTGCGATCGTCGCGAAAGAAGCGACGTTCCTCATCTGTTGTGCCACGGAGGAATTTATCAAACGGTTTGGGGAGGCGGCGATGACCTTGGCAGAGAGGGATAAACGGACGACGCTTCAATACAAGGATATAGGTGAGCATGTATTGGAATCCACTATACCGTGGTTCAAGCAAACTTGGCGCTCAGCTACCGTGGTGCGCAAGGCGGACGAGTTCTTGTTCTTGGAAGGTTCGTCCCTCGCTTAGAAAGCTATGGAGTGCTTTCTTTACAACGCCCTGCACTTCAGAAATTATACCATGGATGCTTCCTGAAGCACCGGCGAAACGGAAAGTGAAAGATGCTAATATAGGTGGCTCTGGGGCACCAACGCTATTAGACCAGTTTGTTGTTAAGCCGAACGGTGGCTCCGCATCCGGCGAAGATGCACGGATAGTCATGAACGAGGACGGTACGATGCAAATGGCGGATTCGGAAATGACGGACGATTTTGTGTAGAATCTTTTCGCTGTGTACTATATATCAAACTGACTTGGTCCTTCGATGGTCTATGAGGTGCACGCGCCATTGCCACCACTGAGCGCTGAGCGCTGAGCGCTGAGCAGCGAAAGACATTCGGCATTTGCCGACTGTGGCAGTGGCGCTGACTCATCGACCTGAGTAAGCTGAGATATTCGGCACTCTCGATCAGTCACTGCGTTCGTCGGCGTTCCTGTGGTGCTAAAGGCCGTTGCAGGATGAAGATTGTCTCGACGTTCCACCAACCGTCCTCGGTCTTGTGCTCCTTAAAATGTCACCTCACTTCAGCCGCCGTTGAGCATCTGGTCGTTGCGAAACTAGACGGTCTCGACGTTTATTCTGTTCAAACCGACGGGCTCAAGCATGAGTCTAAATGGGATGTCTGGGGAAACATCCTGTCAGTCAGGTCTGTCCCAACCGGTGTATGTCTGTGAAATAAAGACTGCTCGACTCATGCTAATCACAACGGGCGGATTAGGACTCGCATCGTTCGAATTTAATAGTCCTGCTCGACCACCCAGAGCCCGAGCTTATATTCCTAACATACTCCGGTGGAACGCTGAATACAACCAAACGGCTACAGCTTTCAGAACGCAACCTGAATCAACGCCCGGCAGAGTTCTTCAATGACCTACTCGTGCACCCGGAAGGAAAGCTCGCGATTGTGAGCTGCTTCACAGGCAAGATCAAGGGAATAGTTCTCCGCGCAGGAAACTACAAATCTGATTTTGATGCTTCGTACGCGGCGCACCATTTGTCTCTCTATAAATGGTGGTTAACCTGAACCGCAGCCTGATGGAACTTGTCGTCCTCTCCATTGCGTTTCTTCCGTCCTCCGATTCCGAGGAATATTCAATCGCAATCCTGCACCTGGACCACGCCCGCCGGGTCCAGTTGCATGCCCGTGCTGTTGTTGATATGGACGATATCTCTCGCGAGTTATCCACTGTCCTGCACCCGACCCCCATTTCGTCAAAAATCCTCCCCTATCCTGAAGAAGTCGTTCCAAAGCTGATACCCGTGCCTTGCCCGCAAGCCGCCGTGGACACTGACCCTGAGGACGAAAGCGCGTCATTCATCGGCGGCGTCCTAGTTGTGGGCGGCACCCGAATCCTGCTGTTTGAAATGGCGTCGGTTGATGGACAGATCAGACAGAAGAACAAGCGTAGAAAGCTGGAGAAGGGCAAGGAGAGCGGGAACAAAGCCGAAGCGGAGAAGAAGCAGAAAGAGCGCGATACGAGGAAGCGAAAGCCGAAGGCCTTTGTGGAGTGGCCTTGGAGTGAAATCACCTCGTAATTCCCTTTTCTCCTTCCCCCCGAGTTTCACTATTTACCATCTGTTTAGATGCTGCCAGGTTGACGGAGAACCCTTCCGGTATCTCATCGGCGACTGCTTCGGCCGTCTGTGCATCCTCTCTCTGCACGACGTCCCTAACAACGGTCTTGTTCTCATACCTCTTGGCGAGGTACGTCCTCCGTGTTGCTCCGGGCCACAGTTTGACATTTCTTGGATAGACGTCCCCGCCCACAACATTGACTTACCTGGCCAACCAAGTTCTGTACGTCGGGTCACATGCAGGGGACTCCCAGCTCGTCCAGATAAGCTCGACCCCGCTCTCGTCTTCGGGCGAGACGCCCACCTTACCAATACCGCTCGATATTGAGACCGTGTCCCCGGGACGCCTGGCGCCGCCGCCGGCGAAAGGCAAGGGGAGGGAGGAGCCCTCTGTGCCCCTCCGAGATTGTATCCTCGACGTCAAGGGCTCGTTCTTGCAGGTCCTTCGCAGCTTCAAGAACATCGCGCCGATCCTAGACGCGGCACTGGTGGATACGGACAACAGCGGACATGTGCGCGCCTTCTTTGTCCCTCCTTCTATCCCTCCTCCCCTCTGCTGATTGTCCTGCACAGCACCAAATCGTTACTTGCTCTGGCGGACAGAACACCGGGTCCATCAACGTCGTGCGCAAAGGCGCCGACTTCCAGCAACTGGCCACCGTCCCGGGGATGATGCACACCGCCGGGATGTTTGCGCTTCGCAGGACCTACGACGCTATGTGTGTTGCGCCTGCCCTCCGTTCCCGTCTGCAATTCGACCCTTGAATTAATTAACCTCATAGCTTCGACAGCCATGTGCTCATCTCGACTCTCCAAAACACACATGCCTTTGAGATGAAGGATGGTGAAAAGCTGGTGCAAGTGGAATCGATCAGCGTTGGATTTGCGCCAGGGCGCACCTTGGCGGCGCGCAACGTACAGCGTGCAAAAATTACTCCGGCAAAAGCGCGAGGAAACCAAATAATTGGAACAGATCGTACAGAATATATTAGCACCCCACTCGTTATCCAAGTGACGTCTAGTGGTGCGTTCCTTCTGGAATTCGATATGGAAACGTTTACACAGGTGGACGACTACAATGTGACTTTGCGCGGAGACCGCCGGGACCTCAAGGTCGTTGCGGCGAGCATTAACCCCACGCAGGCAGTCCTTGCGTTGAGCAACGGAGCCCTCCTGTGTCTGGAGCTCAACAAAGACACCAACGCGCTCGATCTCAAACGCGAGTCCGCGACCGTCTTAGGGCACCGGGCGGTCTCGGCGCTGTCCTGTATTCCGCTCGACACCCGCTGCAGCGCCTCTGAGTTCGTCGTCGTGGCCTACTGGCAGACGAATGAGATTGAGGTCCTGCAGCAGGTGGACGGCGGATTTTACTCGGTGTGCAAAACGGCGCCCGTCGGCGCAGTGGTACGCAGCCTTCTGCTGTATGACTTCGGGACCGACGGCGTCAATCCGCACGCGTATCTGTTTGCGGGCCTTGGTGACGGTTCCTTCGTGTACTTCCTCTGGAATGAGCAGGAGCGCGTTCTGGGCGAACCCAAGCTGGCGTCTCTGGGCAATCTCCCCGTTTGTTTCACGCCTTGCGTCGTCGACAGCAAGAAGGCGCTGTTCGCAGCTGGAAGCCGGGCCATGGTTCTCTCGTGGGAGAGAGAACGCATACACAGCTCTCCGGTGGTATTGAAGGTACAATCACGTTAGTCCCCACGCGCAACAGCGTTCTTACCACCGCTGCAGGAAGTCATCGCCGCCGCTCAGTTGCACAGCGAGCATTATCCGACTTCCCTCATACTAGCGAATGAATCAGCCTTTTTCATTGGTCGAGTGAGGGACGTTGATGAGATGCATATCCGTTCGGTATATCGGGCTACACTTCACATTGAAATTCATCCTGACACATCGCCCTGCAGGTTCCACTTGGCCTCGATGTTCCTCAGCGGATAGCCTACGAGCCCTCGTTGAAGGTCTTTGGTGTTGCATGCACCCGGCGAGAACCTACCAGAATCGGATCTTCGGAGGCCCCTCCCAAGAGTTCTTTCCGGTTACTCGACGACACCACCTTCAATCGTGAGCAAACACTTCTTCTTTCATACTACTTACTGAAGCTACCCAGATATAAGCCAATTCAACTGCGAGACGGACGAGGAAATCACTTGCGTCACCACTCTGACATTGGAGGACGACGCTTTCTTCTGTCTCGGAACATATACATTCCGATCTGAGGAGAGTGTCCCTGCAGAGGGCCGCCTGCTCGTATTCACAGCATATCCGCCTGGAAACCAATCACGACCCGCGAACTTGGAGCTCTCGCTGGCCGCCTATGCAAACGTCCCAGGCTGCGTCTATTCGGTGACGACAGTAACCGGACTGGTGGCCGCAGGCGTCAATTCTGCGGTACGTTTAAAACTCATGTGTAAACCACGAGTCTTGAACTGCACATAGGTCATGCTCTTCCGATTAGAGGTGGACACAGTCTCAAAAGCGTGCAGTCTGCACAGCGTCTCGTCGATCAACCTCAATTACTTCGTGACCAGCTTGGTGGGATACGAGGACAGGCTGGTGCTCGGGGACCAGATTAGCTCTGTTTCTTTGATTGAAGTCTCTACGGGTTCCAAATTGCGCACTTTAGGACGAGATCTAACACCCCTGTCGCCGGTCTGCGTACAGGCTCTTAGCCGCAACCACATCATAGCTGCAAATGTGAGTTTCTTACCGCCGTTAGAGTCCACCCCTTCATTGCATGCCTACAGGACACGCTAAACCTGATTTCATTTACCCTCGACGAGGGAAGCCGAAAACTGGAGTGCGACGGCTTCTACCACCAGTCCGATCTCATCACCAAGTTTGTACCAGGTATCAACTGTTTTTCCAACACATCCCACTCGGTACTGAAGCCTTCCCTCTTCAGGCGCGATCACTGCGTCAGACCCCAGGACCAATCTGGAACCTGTTCAGATTTTTTTTGCATCCTCGGGCCGGATCGGGATTATCGTTGACATCACTGATGCGCAGCTTGGCCTGGACTTGACGGACTTGCAGCGCAACATGATCGAGGCCATGGCCGCTCAGGACCACACAGCGTAAGTGATCCTCCTCTCGTGTCCTGAGCAGATTAAGAATTGGGCTATAGATTCCGATCTCCTCAGTCGTCCGCGAGGAGAAGAAACGCGGAGACTGCATACGGATTTCTAGACGGCGACTTTTTGGAGCGCCTGCTTGTCACTCTACCTGCGCAGCTTGCTAAAGTTGTTGCGGGCACGGACGAGCACACGCGGCTAAAGCGGCCATTACACGAGATACAGCAAGCACTTAAAACTCTCCAATCTCTACACTGACCTCCCTCGCGCTGCTGCACACTTCTAGATAGATGCGCGTAGACTCTTGCACCAACTATGTACAATCACTTGTATTATGATCGTGAACAATCTCTATGTAATGTATGTGCACACGAGTGCAGGGAGTCGTAAGGAGGGGGGTCGTAAAGCATCGTCAAAAGAGGGGGATATTCGAGACACAGACGAGAAGGTAACGGTCCATATGCAGAACGAACATGCGGGGAGCGCGATAATGATATGGTATGGTCGAGTCCCAGCGCAATCAAAACTACCACAACCGGGAAAGGTACCAGCGTGCAGTCTGGACCACGGTGAGCGCGGGGAACTCCCGAGCCTCGCGCGGGGCGAGGCCTTGGATCTCGTGGCCTTTGTCTACGCTCATCTCATCAGACGGCGCAAAGAAGAAGCCCGCGGTGAGGACCAGGTAACTTGGGGACAAATCGATAGCAGCTCAAAGTCTGGAACAAAAATGCGTACCTCAGGATTAAAATGCTGCCGCGGTGGTAGTTGCTCTTCGCCTCGATGTACGTGTAGGTCATCAGGAACATCGAGAGGATGATCACAATGACGTCCCAACGGGGGAAGATAAGACTACAGGGCAATGAAACGGTTAGTTATTGTACTGGCGGAACTCTGGAAAGCTGCGCACGTGAAGGTCGTCGCGACCTCGCCCATCTTTTCGGGCGCATACCACGCGGAGAAGGCCACCATAGCAGGGATTTGCAGCAGACACACTTGAAGCGCGTAGGCCGAGCCGATTTCCATACTGGACGCCCCGTTAGTCGGCCGTGCACAAGAGACGCAATAAGAAAGCCTACCTGAGCGCAATGTTTCCATTGAGCGCGAACGAGATCGCGTTCATGAACTCGGTTGTGTTAGGGATGAGTGCGAAGAGTGTTATGCCGAGGAATTTTTCGTCAATTCCGGAGCCTTCCAGAATTACATCTACGACATCCACCAGCAGCTCTGTGAACGTTTCTCATCAGCCAAACGTGATCATACATAAAGGAATAACACGCGCCGGCTATCCCCGCATACAGGGCCGTGCAGATGAGGAGCACGCTTGCACTCGTAGTCCGGCTCCAGCTTGGTCCCTCGTGCCCACCATGGCCGCCACCGGCCGTCTCGGCCTCCGCTGCGCCGCCCGAGTTACGCGCCCGGGCAGGCGAATGTGGCACACCGTGCTGCTGCTGATGCCGCAGCGCGCTGACCGTTGCGACCGCCACGGCGCGCGTGAAGTCGTCCGTGGTCATCGTCTCAGGCAGCGCCATCGGGTGTAACCCCCCCTGTGCCTTTACCGCGTGGTCGACACTCTCAAGTACGGGCGAAAAGCCGGCCGGCGCGTATGACACCCGCCGCGCCATGCTCGGCGAGCTGGGCGGCTGTGTAGACACTGAGCCCGTCGTCTGATGGGTGCCACCGACCGGCGCCGCCGCATAGGAGTGTGATACCGGCGTCTGCGACCGCTCACTGCGTGCGCTCGCCTTATGCCGTAATCCACCGCCGGGCGTCGGCGGCACGATGCGGTGGTAAAGCGACAGCGGGCGCTGTGTGTGCACCGGCAGCTCGAGAGGGTGCAGGAGCTGCTGCGGATTTTGCCAGATCTGCGACGCGTGCGTGCGGAGAGAGAACCACAAGCCGATGAGGTAGGACTGCACCGAGCGTTAGAAACAACGCAGTATTGATGCATTTGGACTTACGAAGACAAGGATTGCAGCGCAGAAGTACATCAGGCTTTTGACGGTGGATTGGTAGAATGGATCGTCGACGGGGTCGGGGTGCTTGTAGTAGCACGAGTCGCAGATCCACGGCATGTCGCCCGTACGCGGTCCGGTCGGGCATCCCGTGCAGATCAGTTGAAACTAAAGCGCAATTAGCCTGGCGTCGAACGTTCAGTCGAAATTGAACATACATTTCCGTATGTTTGGTAGAAAAGCGTCGGCGCAAGCGTGCCGATGATGGCCATGATGAGCATCATACTGGTCACACCCGCGCTCTTTGCGTTGAACTTCTGCTCCTTGCGGCGAAGCGCGCTGCTGCACATGCTCATCCCGGGCATGAGAAGCACGCCCGCGAGCAGACTGCCGACGATGGACCCCTCGACCAAGTGGCCCTTTGCCTCCTTGAGCATGAGCGAGTACAATATGATCTCGATGATGCTACCAAAGGTCGCGTTAATCACCGCGCCCATGCCGATGCTGCTCTGCGCGGATATACTGGCCACAGCCATTCCGATGAAATAACTGAGCGGGATGACGCTGAGCAGCGAGAGAACGAAGATGAGGCTACGGCTTGCGATGAGTGCAAGGAGACGCGGGACGTGCTGGCCGGCATCCTCGCGTGCTTCGACGAGACGCAGGAGCACGAAGCCGTCGAAAATGACGAAAAAGACGACGGGGACAAGGTTGACGAACATGATGTTGACGCCGCCGACGGTGTACTTGTAGTACTGGGACCCCGTCGCGCGATACGTACAGAGCAAGACGGTGGATGCGGCGGCGCCAGGGGCAGCTTGTCCCTCTGCAAGCCGAGGGTGCTTGACGGAGAACTGCGGCGGGGAGGGGGCGCTGTCTGCGGCGAGCTGAGGGGGCGAGGGAGAGGATACGACAACCGCCGGAGGGGCGGCGCAGAAGCGGAGAGTCGTAGGTTGGGCGAAAATGTGCGTAATGAGCGCCCAGTTGAGCTTGGCCATGGGTATGGTGACGACGAGGCCCCAGCAGAGGACGCACACGAAAAGCATCAGCGGGGCGATAATGCACACAAACGCGAGCCAAAAGCAGATGCGCCCGAGGACGTCGCTGGCAGGATTTGCAGCCTTTGCGGCGCCGATGGAGCTGTGTGACGATGCGGCGGAGAGGGCAGTGGCACCGTAGGAGCGTGACGGGGGCGGGACACGCTGGAGCAGCGAGGTGTGCTCTGCCGGTATTTCGACGGGGTTCCAGGATACGGACTGGACGTGTTGCGGCATGATGGTGGATGTCTCGGAGAGCGGCACACCGCGGATGGTGCCTTCGTCTGCGGAACTGGGCTCGCGCCCGCCCGCCGCCGCCTCATCGTCGTCATCTTCAAGCAAGTCTTCGTCGTCCTCGGACTCGCCCTCAACGTATTTGCCGAACGGCCAGAGGAGGTACCAACCAAGGCCGTAGACCAGAGACGAGTAGCGCTTGCCGCCCTGTGGGACAATGTGCAACACAGCCGCGACGATCGTGCACACGAGCGAGAGCCACCAGCCAAAGGCGAGGACCCAGAATATGTTCCCCGGGAGAAGGTGGCGCTCTGCTTGGGACGAGGGCACAGAGTGAAGGGCCTCGTCGGCGTAACGGGTAACGGAGCGGCTCTTTTTGTACAACGCGGGCTTCCAGATAGGAAGACCAAAGGGATGCTCGACATTTATGAGCGACTGGCGATCACGCAAGGTGATGGGGTCGTCCTCGATGTCGTCGTCGTCTGCGTCTGCAGGGTCGTTCTCAGGGGGAGGGTCGGTCGCGGCGGCTTTCCCGTGGCGATGGCCGCGACGCGGGACGCCTTCTTCGACGTCGACCGTGTCGTCTTCCTCGTCGTCATCCTCGTCGGCCTCGCTGAGAGCGTCGTCGCGGAAGCCACGAGAGGTGACGTGGGAACTGCTGACACTGGTGCTGCGCGGTGCCCTGCGCATCGAGTGCGCCGACGAGCTACGGACGAGAATTGGAGTGGGACGGGGAGAGAGTGGTGGGGGAGGGAAATAAGAGGTGCCCTGGTTGTGATGGCTTGGGGTATCGGAGGCGGACCACTGGGAGCTATGGCTCAAGGACCTGTGCAAATGGCTCATGGGAGTCGGGGTAGTTGAGAGCAAAGAAGGGTCGTCGTTGGGAGTCGACATCGTGCCCAGCGATGAGGACAACGAGGAATTTTGACGAGACCAGTTGTTGCTCGCTGTGGCCGGTGAAAAGAGTCCCAATTCGTCATGTCACAATGCACTCCCCACCTGGTCACTGATGCTGGTCAAAGCGACAGTTCTCTTTTTCGGTACAGATACATCGCTCTAACTATAGCGCTACGAACCCCAAATCCCTCTCTGAGGCTGCAGCATGGGACGAAAACGCACCCCCAAGTCGACGATAGCCCAAAAGAGCTTCTTCATAAGCGGTCTGCCATCGGCGGAGGAAAGGAAGAGGATAAAGATATGTCCAGCCCCAATCCAGCCCCTTTCAGCTGTTGCGCGACGGAATTGAGCCTGCTGCCTACGGCGACCGCGCAGACGAGGGAATGGAATGTACAGGAGCAGTGGCCGAAGGTCAATGGTCACTGGTGGACAAAAGGAGACAGAGTGGACTTAGAATAGAGAGCAGAAAACAGAGTTGAAGGGGAACATGCTGCCGGGTTCTTGACATGAATCCGCGTCAATTCTGCAGTAATTGAGGACGTAGGACCGTAGTCGCAAGTTGAGACATAAATCGTTGAACAAAATGACCATACATAAGCTTTGCATAAGCTTGAGGCTGTTAGCCTGTTATTTGGTGGGCTGAGTGGATTTTGAAGCTTGAGATATGAGCTGATGCCGTCCGTCGTCTCATTCTGACCTCTTCGGTGGTGTGTCGCAGACCGTCGCGGTGCTGGATGACGGTGGTCGGGCCCTGACTAGCCCTGACTCGGGAGAGTCGGACCAGGTCGGACCCAGGTGAAGATCCGACGCCGCCGTCTTTAAGCCTTCACGGACCATGCCAGACCATGCCCCACTCGAAGGATGAAAACACAAGTCCAGTCGGATTCCTGCATCAGTACCGTTGAAAAATCGGCCGCAACCAGTCAAGGTGTGGCTAGGTGTGGCGATTTTGTGAAATGAGGGGCGCTCGTTGAGTCCAGTGCTGGTCAACTCCAGAGGACGGGTTGACGGAGACTCGTCGTTCAAGGCCATGACACTGCTGGACGACGGGGTTGATGGTGAAGCTGAAGGATGTGCAGTGCATGGGAAAAAAACTCGATCACATGGTCGATGTGGCGGCGCGCTTCGACAGCAAGAATAAATCCGGCGCACTCCGGCGCAATACATTCGATGCGATGATAAGAGACACAGTGCAATGCAGAACCCAGAACCCAGAACCGAGGACAAACGAAACAAGGCGGAGAAGCAACAAATCCAAGCCAAAAAATACATCATCTGGCCCTCCGCCCAAATACCGATACGCCCATAAACCCGAGGTTGAGCCACCATCGTTCCCGTAATCCAGTCGACTTCCACCAGGGCGTCGCGCGGTTGAGGGGGTGACTGTAAAAAAGAGAAGAGGAAAGAGTACACGAGAGATAGAATGGATAGAAACAACTCAGCTGAGCAACTAGCGCTAATACTCAATTCACTGTTCAGATATGGCTAGATAGGGAGGGCGGGAGATGAGTGGGGAAGCATCTAATGCATTCAATAGCACTAACAGTTTCGATACGTGTTTAATCAGCGACTCCCGATTGTATGTGGTCGTCTTCCTTGCGGGGCATAGCGGGCAACGGTTGCGTCCGTTGGAGATCGGTGCGGGTACCTGCTCCCGGTGGCTGGACAATGGCTTGAATGGAAAATCAAGCGAGGAGCAGAGATGACACGTACCAGCTCACAAAGTGACGCTGGAGGTCTTCTTCAGAGTATCGACGCGGCTGGTGGCCCCGACGGATAAAACAAAAGGGGCATGGTATTGGCGACCCATCCATCGAGGTGCGCTGGGCCAGCGCCTGTATTACCTCCTCCCTAATCGGTTTCCAAGCTATTGTGCTCACGGGTTAGACATGTCACTAGGCCGAACAGAATCCGCATACCAAGCGAGGTGACTGCTTGCAGGTCTCTGGCGTATAAGTTGACCCAACGCGCAAGGGTAGGCGACCAGACGAGCTTCTGCGTGTAGCCTAGCTCCTCGGCTAGCCGGCTCAGTCTGTAGAACGATCAGCAGTTTGTCTTCCTTTGCGATCCGATATTTCGATGCACCGGCGCAAAGCAGTTCCGCCGTCTGCGGCGGATATAGATGAGCAGTGCGTTTGGGATCGAGATGGGACATCGCTTACCGTCATCCAGTTCTCCAGCCCATGGTCCGCTAATCGAACTGCCTGCGTATCGGTTTCCGTCTCAGCTTGGAATCAAAAAGGGAAAGGGAAAGAAAGACAGAGAGCGGACCGGGATGACTTGCGGCATCTGGACTACGGACGAGCCTCTGTATTGGCTTGCAAAACCATTCCAGGCCGCTTTGACCCGGGAAAAGGTGTAGAGACGAAGGTCTAAACAAGGCGACTATCAGCGGGGCAAATAGCCTATACCGACAAAGGCACGGACCACTGGATCCTTCCAAGTACGGGAGAGGTACCGGGAGGGTGTTGTAGTGCTCGAGGTCGATGAGCGGACTCCTAGAGGAATGAGCGAGCTGACCCGGAGAAATCAGCCAAGGAACATGTACGGAAGGGCCGGTGCCTTCTTCGGAGTCGGTGGGGTTTCCAACAGAGCACTCAACTCACATGCTACCTTAGGTCGACGTCAGCGCCGGAAGTAACAGGTCAGGAAGTAGGGATGCATACAGAGCAGAAACGGATTCCCAACGCGGAAGAGTAAGGCACGGCTTTGGTATACTGGCGGCAAGTCTAGGAAATCACAGAGGTAGCCGACGTGTGAGAGAGGATGATGGCAAGCGTCATACACTAACCATGCATTTGCCTCCTCCGAAAAGCAGAGTGGGGAGTGCAGACAGCTTCAAGCTACCTAGCGAGTCGATGTACGGAATAGAGAACATGACATTTTCAAACGCCAAACGCCAGGGGTGAGCGTCCTTGTCGATGTACGTTTTGAGGAAGCGGCAGACTGGGCGGAGGGCTTGGAGATCTGACGGGCTTACGCACGATAGGGTCTGACGCGAACAATGTATTCAGCGTTCCATCGACGGTCAAAGAATGTATAGGACTGACATGTTGGA
>CVRE01181778.1:6508-22202 GCA_001179765.1 Crepidotus sp. BD-2015
GGGGAGAGGACCGACTCCGTCCCTCTGATGCCTCCAATGCCGCTGTCCAGGTCAATCATTCCCGACCTTCTCAAAGAGTTGCCTGCATGGTACAACGACAACTCGCAGCATCCTGTGCGGTTCACTATGCACAATCCCGTTGGACCTCGGTGGTACAAAAATTACCATCTTATTCCACCCGCTAGTTCGCGCCCTGCGACGCGTCCACCCTCAGTCTTTTCTCCGTCTTTCCCCGCCATGGCGTCCACAGGAGGTCTGGACCGCCTGGAGGAATCGTCTCGCATGCCGACGCTCAGTCGCTCGGCTTCAAATTCACCACTACCGACACCCACACCCAACTCGTCCCAAACGCGAATGGAGGATGCGGCTCCGCGGTCTCGGAAAAACTCACAGACTGCCCACGACAATGTTGATCTATTGGACGGGTCGGATCCGTGGGGGACTGCATGGCACCACGAGTCGCCGTATGATGTGGGATTGAGCAGTAGTCCGGCGGCTTTGGAAGAGGTACGCAGCCCCAGAGTTACGCTTGCTCAGACGATTGACCTAGGTCCCAGCCTCCCTATGCTCCTCGCTCGCGGGCCTCGAGCGTCACGACGGCCCAAAACCGCCGTAAGACTGTCACGCCTTCCCCTTTATCACAGTCCACATCAGCGGTCCATCTGCACGTACCCGATGAGAGTCAGCAGCTACCCCGGAAGCTCAGCAAGCGCCGCACATCTGGGATGTTTGGAAGGCATGTCGCCTCGGCGCCTTCGAGTCCGGTTGACAGGCCCGAGTCCCGCGGGCCATCGCACTTGACCGTCCCTCGTCAAGGGCCGCCTTCGTCCTTCGTTTCCACGGCGAAACAAGAGCGGAGGGGCAGCATTCTCGGCCGGATTGTCAAACGTTTAAGCATCACACGGAAACCAACGGTGATCCCAACGCCAATGCAAGTTGTACGCCAACCTTCACCGGTAAAGCGTCAATCGTCTCCGGAAAAGCAACCTACTGCCGACCAAATAAAACGTGTTCCTCCGCCTCTGGTGCATCAGGAATCGTCGTTCGTGACTATTCCTCCACAGCCAGAACCCCCCAAAGTTGAAGCCGACCGATCGTCTTCAATATCTCTTGAAGCGGACGTGGCGTACACAATGGGTAGGCTGACAGTTGCTAATCCTGATCCTGGCTCAGTGGAGAGTACTCCTCTCCAGCATGAACTTGCCTTAGACCCGGGAGAGGACATCGATCGGGCCGGCGGGCATGAACGCGGTGCTACAGACCAAACTTCGTCTTCTTCGAGCTCTCATATCATGATGCAGCGGACGCAGTCACCCGAGCCACTCGTTAACCCACCCCGGTCTCCCGGACCCATTGCCGCAAGCGTGTCAGCTCCCAGCCAACATTCATTTGAGAGAGTTCAACCCCAAGCGACTCCCCGCACTGCTTCCCCGCCACCTCCGTCAGCGTCTGAAAAGCCTGCTGGGACTTCTGCCAATGGCCATCGTTCCCCCAGGTCATCCTCTGGTCCTCGAGCCTCGGCAGAACTCTCCTCTTCCCCGCCTAATAGCCTGCAGGTGCCATCCAATCCCGGAAGAGCGCAATCTCCCGGCAACCCTTTGCTGGACAAACCCCAACCCCCTCCGCCTTTACCCTCCCCAAAACTTCCCACTGTTCCATTTCCAGCGGATTATGGGCCAACTTCTGCACCTCCGTCGCGGGAGATGTCCCATGAACTCCCTCCGATGACCGCTGACATCTCCCCTCTCTCCACTTCGTCGATGCTGGTTAACCCGCCCACACCTTACACCGCGGACTCGCTGATGCCGGATGAGCATGAGCCCATTCCGCCGCCTGTACCCTCTAAACGTTCATCCCGCGACCCTTCTCCCAGTCAGGTCGCTGTGACTGGGAGGGAAACCGAGACATTCCGGCTTGTACGCAGCGCTTCCGGAACTGTATATGCCTCGAGTGAAACAATCAGGGCTGCTGGAGAGCAGTGGGAGGTTGTAGAGTTGTCGAAAGGCAAGGGTAAGAACAAGTCGCAAGACCGGGAAAGTGAAAGCCGGCGAGAGCAGCGCCGGCAGGCACGGCTCGACAAGGAAAGCGACCCCGAGCAGCAGAAAATGCGCAGTGAGCGAAGTCGTAAACGGCGATCAAATGAAGCGGGGACGTCAATTTCGCAGAGTTTTCCCCGGTCGGACGCCACGGACCGTCATCACCGTTCGCCAATCCCAGATACCTTGGTTTCCCGTCAAGAGGAACCAAAAGCGAGTCGGCACAGAAGGGACGAGGGTCGGGACCGCAGACCAAAACCAGAGCGCAAGAGCTTGGATCTAAATCTGGACAAACCCCAGCCTCCACCTCCTACTCCCAGCCGCCCTCTTGAACGGAATCCTTCCAAATCTGCTCGTCCTATATCGGAGGTTCCCACCGCCGCGGATATGAACGGCATGAGAGCCCGCGAGGCTTGGGACATGGATCGGCTGTGGAAAGCTCGCAGCATGAGCGGTATGGAGTTCAACGGTGTAACCACCACTGCCCCCGTCCCGCCTTCGAAAAGCTATGAAGATCCGCCCGCGATCTATGGCTCGAGTCATACAGCTTTCATGGTACCCACGCCGTTTCAACAACCGCAGTCGGCGTCTCAGATCTACCACTCGATGCCTTCCGCACCCCCACCTGTTGTTTATCCCGCGGGATATCCAGCCGCGCGCAGCTATTCGAGTACTAACCGTGCGTCATCCTCCGACCTGGCATCTAGCCCTCTTCCGCCTCGGGCACCTAACCCACTGCCTGAACCTCCACGAGAATCCCCTTACGAACCCGCCCCCCTTAATTTACCAGAATATTGGAGCAAGCATCCTGGTGTCACCACACACTGAACCTATACCCTGCATTGCATGACTCTTTATTTGCATACAATAGACACCCATTCATGTACGGATATCTCCAGTGTTATTTTGTTGGACCTTATGTTCGACATGCTTTAATCCATGGACTCTGGCCGTCGCTCATTTTTTCTTTCCAATTTCCCTCGTCCCATGACTAGAAAGACAAGACGGAGACGGACGTCGCTTTAAAGGCCAGTGGCAAGCCGTCCGCGTTTAATTGCCTCCGCACATCCCTGTTTATGCGAACGCACCTTACAATTTCGACTAGTCACTGGTCAGCAAGCGCTGGTGAGGTAACTCAGTGCAACACAGCTTCCAATAAGCGCCCTTGAACCTCTGCAGAACCATGGACACCAGGATGTTCATACAGACGTACCCGAATGTGTTCTACATATCTCTCACCTCCCTGTCCTCTCTTTTCAGCCTGACGATGTCGCCCTCTTTTATACCATTGACCCTCACGTTGGCGTTACTTTTGCTGTACGCCCCCATCCTGCTACACCGTCCCCACCGATTCAGACATGCCGCACTGCTCTGGATCTCTGTGACAGTCTGCGGCTGCTTCGCGCGGCTCGTTCCCACCTTGGAGGCTCTTTCCACAACAGGCACCTCCGTTGCTGTGCTCCTGGCTATGACCTCTTTTGGCTCTGCACTCGCCATAGCCACGACGTTCCTCGACCTCATTATCCGCCGTATTGGGGCGAACCAGGCACTTTCATTCCCTGCGATTTGGATGACGGTGTGGGCCGCATCGTCCCACTTGCCACTTGGCCGGCTGACGTCTTGGAGTCCGGTTTTGGGCGGGCAGTCGTACAATTATATGGTTCCCTGGGTAGGCCCAGGCGGGATCGATTGGCTTGTGGGGGCATGGGCAGTCACAATATCACAGACTGCAGGGATCTGGTACATGGGAAATCTAGAGGACGAGCCTGTCTCGACAACGACAAGATCTTCCAGAGGAACGTCCAGCTCCTCTGGAACTCGCATCTTTGCTGTCATCTTAACGGCGTTAACCATTCCGGCGTTCATCTCATCCGATTTACCCGCTCCTATAAATCCTCCGGAGACTACCACTCAGCTGAGTGTTGGCTGTGCTCTACCGCCTTTTTCAAGACACGGTGATACCTCTCCCACCCTACATGATTACATCGTGGAGAGTGTATCACTTCCTAGCAGAACAAATGCAATCGTTTTATGGCCAGAAGGTGCTGTGTCTTTCCGTAACACCAGCGATAGAGACGCCGGATTCAAGATGATTCAGCAGGCCATAAAAAATCAGGGCATATACTGGGCAGTGTCTTTTGAAGAGACGGTCCTGAATCCTTCCAACGCTACAGGCCGCCAAAGTCTGAGCCGCACAGGAGTTGCACTTTTCTCCAACTCTTCTTTGGAGCCTCATCTAGTATATCATAAACGTCATCTTGTACCAAGTACGTCTGAGTTAGTGCGCCCCGACGCCTCGTCTAACCAATACCAGTCGCAGAATCATTTCCCCTCACTCCGGGATCATCCCCACCCACCACATACACCCTTCCGCTCCACCGTCCAAATCACGTCACACGTCGGCAGTGGGGCCCCGATCCTACTCGCCCACTCGTACTGACGGCCTCCATCTGCTTGGACTTTGCAATGCCTTCTCCATTCCGAGACTTGGACACCAGGCCTGGCTTGATTTTAGCACCCGCCCGCACATGGGACCCCGCGATCGGGGTTCGCATGTGGGAAGAGGCCAAGCAGCGCAGTAATGAGATTGGCAGTCTCGCGTTGTGGTGTGATGGCGGCAAGGGAGGTGTCAGCGGTGTCGCTGGGGGTGGTTATCACGAGATGTACCAATCCGGGTCTGAAGGTTCGTGGACCAGGACCATTGGCATCAAATTCCCTTTCACCCCCACTCGCACATTATACGCCCGCTACGGCGATACTCTGGTGTTCGGCGCCTCGTGGCTTTTCGTAATCGGGCCCAGTACGTTGTGGCTCATTCTATCGCGGAATTACCGAGTTCCTCGCCTCCTCCATGCACTGGGCATCAGGTCTGTCGAGTGGATCACAAAAAAGAGGAGAAGAACGGTTCCCTCAACCGTGCCCCAAAATCTCATCGAGTTTGAGCAAAATTAATGGGCCGTCCCTCACTAACAGCGAAAACTGGCCAAATTACATGCCACGCGCCTCGACTCCGTCCTTTCTTCTTTAGTTTCTCTTTCTTGGTTGTGTACTTGTGCACTCGTGTTGTAGTAATAAGTATCTCCGAATTTATGGTGGGTTTTGTCTAACTTCCCGATTTGGATAGCCTCGAGGCAACTGGCAGGCCTTGCACGAGTTGTGCAGTCCTCCCCGGCTGCGACATCAGAGGCGCTCTCTTCGGCACGCTTCACGGTGCTCCTGTGGCCGTTAAAGTCCTGTCCTGCTTAGCTTTCTTTGCAGGTCCCACTTGAGACTTGCACCATCCGACGCCTGTTCAAAGTACTGTGCTGCCGTCGAGATCCGCACGACGCCTTCGCGGCTCCGTCAACTCGACTCGCAGCCCTCTATCGCACGTCTCCCGGAAGCCATACGTTTCGCCTTCACTAGGCAGTTTCCAGTTCATCACATCCAGAGACTTGCCCATCCGGCTTGACGATTCTCCTCGGCACACGGTTCACTTACCACCGAACTTTCAGCTTTCTCCTCCTGCGATACCCAACCCCGGGTCGGGCCCTATTGTCCGTCCCTTCCTCCATCACCTCACCCGCTTGAAGGCCTTCGCAAAGGCTCTGCTCCGACCACGCTTACGAAACAACCGGCCATCGACCGACGTCCCCCAGCCCTCGTCCATTTTTCTAGACCATAACGGATCGCTAATTCATTCGGGTACAGACAACACCCGTCTCGCGGATACCTCGTTACAGCCTATCCTGTACCAGTCTGTCAACACTGCTGAACTTTCAGCCTCCTCCTCAACTCTTTCCGAGAACGAGCCTCCTTCGCCGCGGGCATCCCTTGCTCCGCCACCACCTTCCTGGCTAAGCAGGAACGTACAGGAAACTCACATTTCCGAAGGGACACCTGGTCTGTTGCCATCTGTATCTCCTCTCGAAGTCTCCCCAGGCTGCTTGAGCGATCATCCTCTATCTCTAGAGCCCGGTACGTGTATCCTACAACGCTTGCGAGAAAACAATTCATGGACACTACAGTTTCTGTTCCCGACTGCCCCGTATCCAAGCCCTCGTCGCCTGTTCGCAAGACAGCCGTCCTCACAGCAAGGAACCCTCTCACCACCCTTTCCAATACTCCCAATCTTCCGGCTACCGTCCCACATCCCACATCCGAACCCATCTCATACTCCGGCAATCCCCCAGCGTCGTTAAATACAACCTACTTCGCAGACGACCATATATCAAACATGGACTATACTGGAAAGCAATCTGCCGAAGTTGTGGATTTTGGCGGCGAGGTCGACTATTCAGGCACCCGTTGGTTTGAAAACCCTCCCCCAAAGCAAGTACGTGTCGTGCATATTCAAACTGATCGATAACAATTGACATCCGGACCTAGCCACCTCCCCAGCAATCGCTTGGTACTCCATATGTACCCCTTCCTGGCGTAATCGAGCAAAACGAGGCTTTCGAGTTTGCTCTAAGCGCCGCGCCGAACGTCCTCTATGCAAGATACAAGCAATATGGACAGGTCCGTCCGCTTGGGGCTTCCGTTCTTTATATTGATACTGATAACTTCTAGCTCGGTGTTCTTGCCTGGTGTTCAGAGTTTGGCGAATTAATCGACAACCTAAAGGACCTGGGCTTTCATGGAAACATGTTCGTCACGACGCGGACGCAGGCTCTTCGAACATGCGAGGAGCTTTTAAAGCTCACGAAGCACAGCCTGGATCTGAAAATGCAGATCATAGTGATGTACTTGTCGTCGCAGGTAGCGCGATTGCGCCGCTTCCTGGATGGCGACAAAACCTGGGATGACTATCCTGAGCCTCAATTCCCAGATTACAAGAAGTACCCCTCCGAGTACACAGGCTGACAGTATGTGGATGGTTTTCGTTGGTATGTCATGTCTTTCCTATGTTGTCGATTACCTGGACGTATAATACGGTTCAACTATTTTGGAATCCGACTTTTCGGATTCGCCGTTCCGATTTCCGAGATTGGTAGGGTTTGATATCAGATAAGGGAATCCATTATAACCAGATGAGGCGAGATCACTGCGAGATCGCTCTCAAACACTGACTCCCACACAACTTGTACTTGCGCAAGAAACTTTCACAATGGTCAGCAATACCTGCTCACGACGGCGCCAGTCCGTACTGACAGTTGCCTTTGCCTACGCCAGCCTTCGTCCACTTGCGCTACCACTACGACCAAGGATGTCTGCGCGGACTGCGACTGTGGTAAGGACAAGAAGTAAGCAAGTCAGTATCATCCATATATCTCCACTGCCACGCCCCTGCCTAAACTGTTCACGATGCAGATGCCAGAAACCAACCAGAAAGTATACGTAGGAGGAGGAAGATGAAGATGTACAACTCGAACTTGAAATTGGAATGTTGATACGATTATGGGACGATAAATTCGGGACTTGTCAGATGGCTTTGGATCTAGAGTGCTTTCACTATGCACAGGTATTGCACAAGGAAATGTGCCAGACTGACGCCCTCACGATGCGTGCTCTCCGCTCAGACGGTTAGTCATGGTGAAGACGCGATAGGCCGCGATTCGACGATAAGCGGAAAGAGTAATACTTCCAAAACCACACAGGAGCGACAGAGCCGCACCGTGCATCGTAAGATAGAATTAAGTTCCAAATGCATTGATCTCGGGGAGACTCACAAGTTCAAGAAACAACATCTTTCTTTCATTCGTCTCCCTCCAATTGTCCCCCTGGCTCCCTCGCTTCTGTCTTAAACCTATTCGTAGCTCTCCATATCTTTCAGCGATGAGTACTGCTAACGGACAACACGATGAGTCCCGACAATGAGAAAATTCGCGCTTGATGGCGCGAGGTAGAGGACATGCGCTGGTTTGCCCCTGATCGTTCGCGTACTCGAAAGTTGTACGGAAACTGGTATTTCTTGGTTCATTGCCACACCGCCTTTGACGTATAAATGGAATCTTGGCAGAATGGCTCCATTAGAACGGTCCAATGGGGAAATCCGGGCGCTGACGATCACGAACAAGGACTGTATTACACGGTTTAGGGGCTTACATGTTGTATTTGGCGTCACTGGTCAAATGACTTGGGTTACCCTACCTCTTCTGCCCACCTGCGCACATCTTCCTGTTCCACACTGGTGGGGTTTTCAGACGTCTCTTGCGGCTAGTGTGGACGTACAATGAAGCGAAACCCACGCAAGTGAATGAGACATACCACAGACGAGTCGGACATCCCTGCTTCAGCATTTTCTCGCTTTAAGCCGAAATTGGAGATTAGTTCTGCGGATGAACGTAATTCCATGAGTTTCGCCTCCAAGACATCACATTTTCTAGGTTGCGTATTAAGAAAAAGAGATTGTGATGGTATGCCACCAACATACGCATGGAGGGTTTTCGTTTCTTCTCTCCTGAGGTCCAGTTGACGTCGCATCATGAGTTCTAAATTGCCTCTGGCCTAATGGCCGGACATTGGGCTCGAGTCAAAAATGAAACCAACATCAAGTACCTGAACGGGGCGCAGGTCATTTGCGGCTGCCATGAGGTTCTGGCCGAGCACGGTAATCCACTCGACGTGTCCCTGCCACTCTGGAGCCACGGGCTCGGTCACGGACATAGAGGGAGGGGGGGCTAGCACCGAGGACGTCAGGTTGGAATACGTAACCAAAAGCGATCGCAGAATGGACAAAAGTGCAGGTCGCCGGTCTGCGAAAGCTTAGGAGCGCCGAGGGACATAGCGGCACGGGCATTGAACGCGCACCGACGGAAGGATCTTCGGGATAGAGCTGATTTCCGCCTAGCTCAGCCAACGAAGGGATCTTATCCTTGACCTTAGCAAGTAGGTTGAACGGCACGTCGGACAAAAACATGGCGGGCATACAAACCACCTGTCACCGAAGACGTCGTAGTGCGCGTCGGGCTCGTCGAGAATCCAGTCGACGCGAGGCTTCTCGAGCTGGGTGAGCGGCCATTCGGGGACGTCGGTCTGGTCACTGAGGACCTGGTGCTGGACAGGATTAGAGTGTTCGGGGAGACGCTGATTATAGAGGGCGAGGAGGGCGAGGTTGTGGGATGTATACTTTGTGTAATGAGAAGGAGGTGAAGGGAACGGGCTCCTCAGACTCAGTTCATTTTCATCGTCCT
Source organism: Crepidotus sp. BD-2015 (assembly GCA_001179765.1). Taxonomy (NCBI): domain Eukaryota; kingdom Fungi; phylum Basidiomycota; class Agaricomycetes; order Agaricales; family Crepidotaceae; genus Crepidotus; species Crepidotus sp. BD-2015. The sequence continues at coordinate 15,660 of CVRE01181778.1, forward strand.
CCATGGGAAGAGATTTGAAACATCAGCAGGGACGTAAACGGATCAAGCTCCGGATGATGCCTTGATGTCTTTCCCCACACAGGCGGGCCCGGCGGCCAGTGGTATTTGTATAGCCGCGCCAATGCATTTCTCTGTCTCTTCTCCCCACCGTCCCTTGCCGTTTCTGGCCCACAGCAATACACCTACGTGCCTCCCACTTTTCTGCTCGTCAAAACCCCAGCCTGGCCAGTACTGCCCACCAAACGTCAACTCCTAGTCGCTCTTCTCATCTGTTCAGACATGGACTTTCGAGCTCCCCCTGGCGGCTCACAGCTGGCCCATATTCCCGACGATCTCTCACTGCCTCAATTTTTTCTCGACCATAATCACCCTGCGAGGCCCGTTAGACCTCCAGGTGTGCCGTGGCTCATCGAAGACCGCACCGGTCGTGCCATTGCATTCGACGAGGTGCAGTCGCGTCCTTCTCTCGTGTAAATGTTCTGAATCTCTCTCCAGATCCGTCTTCGCATAGCCGGTCTCGCGAATGCTCTCAGCCTGCGGTGGAATATCGTCGAGAACCAAGTGGTTTGCATATTCTGTCCAAACCACATAGGCAAATCCCCCTCCTTCTCCGAGATCAGCAGGCTAATACACACCTGAAGACTATCTGGTGTGCATACACGCGGTGCACAGGCTGGGCGCGATCGTCACGTAACTTGTTCTACTACACGACGCGTCTCTATCCTGATGGTCCTCTCGTTAGTCCCGCGAACCCGGGGTATACAGCGGATGAGCTTGTGCACCAACTTGAGACCACCAAAGCCGCATTGGTACTAGTTTATGCCGACTTTTTGCCCACGGCTCTTGCCGCCGCGAAAGTCGTCGGGCTTTCGGAAGACCGCATCGTCGTGATTGAGCCCTCGGCTACTTCTCCATTCCATGGCAATCACGAGACACTTTCAGCCCTCGTTTCTTTTGGTTCCGGCAAGCCACAAAACTTTGTGGAAAGAAGACTTCGACCCGGAGAGGCAAAAACCAAGGTCGCATTCTATTGCTTCTCCAGCGGTACTACAGGTCAGTCGCACTCCGTAATTTATCCTGTGCTTATCTTTGTGTTGAAAGGGAAACCGAAGGTCCGCAGAGTCCATTTCGTTCGTACCGTAAAATCAATCTCTATATAGGCCGTTATAATACCCCACTACGCGTTCACGGCAAACATTCTCCAGACTGCAGCACACCATGGCATAACCGACCCATCCATGAAGAAGAAACAGGTGAACCCAGGAGATGTCGCGGTTGCAGGTTCGCTTTCCTTTCATGTTTCAACGAGACTTGCACTGATAGCCACAGTGCTGCCTTTCTTTCGTGGGTCTTCACATGAATGATTTGTCCGAGCCTCTCTGACGCCCCACAAGATATTTATGGGCTGGTCGTTGTTGTGAGCCATTTCTTTAGACCTCGAAACTTGCGACTGACAAACAGTAGCTCCACTACATGTTGTTTGCTGGTGTTCGTGTCTAACTTGTGTCCGGATCCCTTTCTCATAACTGCACAGCTCTCGCTTGTAGTGATCCCGAAATTCAACTTTACCGATTTCTTGGAGAGCATCGTCAAATACAGGATTACGCACATGTGGTGAGCCTCACATATCTATGGAGAGAACCCCACAGTAGATATACTTGTCAGTTTGGTTCCTCCCCAAATAGTTCTGCTGTGCAAGGTGGGCTTTGGAGCCAGACTAGTTTATAGTCATTCATACCTGTGTTTAGCACCCCGCCGTCAAGAACTATGATCTGAGCCACGTAAAGTGGTGCATCTCGGGTGCCGCGCCCCTCTCTGGAGCGATACTGCAAAGCGTCCGCAAAGTTCTCCCGAACGCAGCCATTGGGCAAGGATATGGTGAGTTAGTTCTTCGTACTAAACTAACTGGCTTGGCTGACTTGTGATCCCAGGGATGACCGAGACCTGTACGACCGTTTCCTTCATGGGCGGGAGACAGAAGATGGGCGTCGTAGGCAGTGCAGGGCAGCTCATCCCCGGAAATGTTGCTCGCGTCGTTCGTCCTGATGGGACTCTTTGCAAAGAAGGGGAGCAGGGTGAATTGGTCGTCACCGGTCCGTCAATGGCACTGGGATACCTCAATAACGAGCAGGCGTGAGTCCCTCGGCTTCGCCCATTCTTGACTGACGCTTCCCAGTACAAAGGAGACGTTTGTTGATGGATGGGTCCGTACAGGAGATGAGGTTGTCATTAGAAACTTCGAGGTGTTTGTAGTCGACCGGCTGAAGGTAGGAGTGTGGTCGCTTCTCTGGAAGGTCGCCTGATATTCATTCTTGGGTAGGAGATCATCAAGGTAATCTGCTTATTCGCGCAGACGCGGAATCAACTGAGCCTCCATCCAGGTGAAGGGTTTTCAGGTGGCGCCTGCTGAATTAGAAGGTCATCTCTTGTAAGAAGCCACTTGAGTCGATTATTTCCATGATCACACAACCTGCACTAGATTGCATCCGGCCGTCGCCGATGCGTGTGTCGTTGGCATTGCCGATGATTATAGCGGGGAAATCCCTTTTGCATTCATTGTTCTCCGAGCAGAGATTCTGAAACGCGTTTCCGCCCACCCGAAGGAAGGAGAGAAGCTTAAGGCGGCCCTCAAAAAGGTTTGTTGATCTGCTCACACTTGCGATCTTTTCTCAACAGTTGCATTGCCATTAGCATGTTGCGGATAACAAGATCGCGTACAAACGGCTCACTGGAGGCGTTCAATTTATCGACGCGATTCCCAAGAATCCCTCAGGCAAGATTGTGAGCGGAAACCAAGAGTGTTGACACAATTTACTGACTTTTGTCCCCCAAGTTGAGACGCGTTCTTCGAGACAAGGCGAAGCAAATGCAGGAGCAGCGTGCAAAGTTGTAGCCAGGGTAGCCATAATTATCTGTAAAGTATCGGGGAGTCCATTCAATATATTAGTCCAGCGCAATGACCGGCGTTGTTCAACTCTCGAAGTTTGGCCGTGTTAGTTCCAGACGCTCTTCGGAAAGAGTCCCCGGTCACTACCTTCTCTTACCATTCCTCTGCTGTTGTGCATCTTCAAAAATGGGGCGGCGAATAGCGAGCCAGGTGCATCACCAGGTTTCCCGACTCATGCGCGGCAATATCATAAAAGAGGCGCCCAAATGGTACCAGCCAGTCCTCGATTTCCCCCCGCTTCCCCTCCCTGCGAAGGCGCCCCCGGCACGGACCGCTTACGACCAAAAAATGAAGCCATTAGGAGAAAAGCTGCACCGACCAAAAAACCGGCCACTGCCCATCCATTATATTGAGGATGACATTAGGCGGCAGTTCTACTCAGACCACCCATTTGAGGCGTTCCGCCCGACCACTCTAGTCGAAAAGGGCGACATTCAGCTGCACGAAGTCCACGGGGAATCCTGGACGCGGCTCCGGCAGCGCGGGCGGAATCCGAACCCAGAAGAGTACGCCACTTGTCACACAAAATTATTCTTACAGCTACTGAACTGCGACAGTGCGATTCAATTTACCCTGAACCTCCACCAGCAGCAAAATGTCCCGCTCTCGCAAGCGTACGCGCGTGCCGTAGCACAGTTCCGCGCGCTACGGTCGGAGCACCACATCGCAACCACGTTCGCCGTCATGGAGGCGGAGGAGCTGGGCGGAACGTTCGTTCGCGGCGAGATCGAGCACGCGTTTGAAAAAGAAAAGCGCGCCGTCGCGACGTGGGAGTCGCTTGAAGAAGTAGACGACGCCGAGCTCACCGCGCGAAAGCGCTGGAAGATGATTGCACAGCGGCATCAAGGCGAGACGAACTGGTCTCAGGGTGAGCAGTATGTCAAGTTGTGGCAGGCTGGCATTCGGGTCAATTATTCGCCGCCTTTGACGAAATCGCTCGATGACCTCCTTGAGGAGGACGACGAAGAGGACGACGATGAGGACGAGGACGAGGACCAGCTATCGGAGGACTCCCAGCGCTCCACGGCCATGGACGATTTGGAGGTGGATGACACGGACATGGATGGCACGGATATGGATGACATGGACGAACCTGCGGAGGACGAGCTCGCAATGGCCACAGACGAGCCCTCGACGGACATGGACGAGGCGACGGAGGATGAGCTCGCGGACTCGGAGGAGCTTAGCTCATCCGACTTCGAGGATGACCCGTACATCCTGACGAAAGGTGCGCTGCGTCGCTTGTTGCGGAATCCGGTGGGGTCTCAGGAGTATGAGGAGGAGGGTGCAGAGGATGAGGAGTATGTGGAAGAGGATGAGGAGTATATGGAAGAGGATGATAGCGAGGAGGGGGGAGAGACTGATGCTGATGTTGATGCTGAGGAGGTCGGCGTAGGATTGGAGCACGAGACCCACCCGGAGGGCTCGAATTCTGCAGGCCCCACAAAATAAATCTCTGCATTTCCATGCGCCTATTAGACACAGCTCGAAGGCAAAAAACGGCAATGCATTGCAGCGGTACATTATACTTTTACCCGCGACTGGGCGGCTTGCGCAGCGTTCATGCCCATCCAAGTCTTCTCCACAACACCCAGCAGCTTTTGCATGTCCGAACTCCAATCATTCATAACGTCTTCCGGACTGCGCTGGTTTCTGAAGTTGACAATACCTGCCGGGCGGTCGATGCGCGCCCATATTGTCCCAGCGACGACCAGCCGTGCGATCGTCTCCTCTGTCTGCTTCTGGTCAAGGTCCAAAAGAGAAGTTAGCCGCGGGAGAGTTATCCGCGTGTAGTATTGTGCCACGACGCGGACGTTCTAGAGGGGAGCGCTTTTTTAGACACGGCATTTCTATTTCTGCAATGAAATCACGTACGTGCTCGATAACACGGGTGTGGAGGTCCTCCCATTGCTTTTCTAAGCTGAAAACAGACGTTTTGCGCAGGAATTCGCCGTATATCGTTTCAATGCCGGGCCACCGCATGAGCTCTCTAGTCGTAAAGCATTTCACGAGATTGCTGAGGCGGATAGTGAATAAGCAGCGAAAAAAAAACTAGGCCGTCCACCCACAAATGTAGTTCCAGCTTTACCAGAGCAGGGTCCGCGAAGAGATGGTGGAGCATATCTGACTGCTCGTTGCTGTGCGAAGCAAGAACGATGTAGTAGACGATATGCTCGAGGGCCTGTGCCGCTGGTTGAGTCGGGTTGGTTAAATGTGAGTACGACCTCATACCGCTTTGCCCTGATCCGACTCATCCTCTTTGATCGACGGCGTTTCCCAAACTTTGTAGTAATATTTTGCGACGTCCAGGTAGGCGGACCCATGTAGGGCATGTTGTATCATTAAATCATAATACTTGAGTTTGAGATCCTGAAGTCAAGAATATGAGATGGTTATCTGTTTGCACAACCACCGACATACCTCTTTGTCCTTCTCCTTGAGAAACTCTTCGTTGATCTTCCGACCCCCAACTCTGACTTTGACCCATTCAGTTTCACCCCCACCGAGCACCTCCTTCCCGTTCTTGTCCAGTTCAGCGTCTTTCAGCCGGGCAACGGCGACGAGTAGCCTCATCTGCTCAAGAATGAACTCGGTCTTTTCTCGCCGGTCCATTGACGAGTACGTTTCGACCTGCAAGTCCGACAGCAGGTCGCAAGCCGTTTGCATCTGCTCTTTATAGGTCGCTGAATTTGATGGGCCGACTGCGAGACTTTCGTGGTAGTGGGCAAGCATCAGGGTAACACGCGCGCGGGGAGTTTCCAGAAATATCTAACAAGAAGAATCAGTAGATGAAGCTGAAGCTCGCCGCGCAGAATATACGTACCTTTCCCTCGGTCACGCCCCGGAGCGTTTGAACGAGCTCTAGCCATTTCTCAGTTCCGGCTGTCTTTTTGACATCTTCCAACCATTTCATCACAAGTTCCACGATGGCCTGGACGGCGGCCTTGAGTTGGCCATGCTTCTTGGTCAATAGTGAGACGTTCGCGTTCAATAAGTCGTAATCTCGGGCAGCGTAGCAATGTTCAATGACCGCAGTCACCAGTCGTGTGGTTGAGGTCAGATCGGAAGCCTAGAGGTCGTCGATTCAGTACTGAGACGAAGGAAACACGAAGAGAATACATTTCTCGTTTGTTTCTCGAGAACCAGCAATTTGTCGAGAGCCTCTTGTAACTTGCCAGGCTGAGTTGCTAACGACGCGGCTTCAGGGAGGATAGCATCGACCTCGGGGGTAAAATCCCTCTCCTGCTTCTTGTTGTCAGACATAATGTATGTCCAGGTAGGCGAGTGTAAGTATGTCCAGTGACGCGTCGCCGCGTTGACAGTATTTGTGCTTGTAACCCGAGGCCGTGGGATCCACCGTGCCGGCCGAACCTGATCCGGCTCCGACCAGGGCTCCGACACTGGCAACCTGTCTCTGCTCATAATCTCAGGCTGAACCTCCACTTCTTCTGATGTCCCGATAATTCCATTGTTCTCATTCTAGTGCCAGCACAATATATACAGTGAGTTGAAAGTTCTGTGAAGAAGCAATTACAGACGGACATTGAGAGTGTCCAGCGCCACATCCCCACCGTGACCTTCGTCCCTCGACCTTC
>CVRE01181778.1:22234-33406 GCA_001179765.1 Crepidotus sp. BD-2015
CGCATCGGAAGGCTCAATGGAAATGCTATGAAAATCCGGCACAGGAAGCTAAACAGGGATGCGACGGATGGGAGAGACACAAGCTGCGACGCAGAGCCGTTGCAGTGTAGCTGCGAGTCCCCGAGCTCTTTCGCGTCCCCTGTTTTTCCCACCGCTTCCAAGGGTGTGGCGGCGGCTCGCTCCCTTGTTGCGTCGACTTGAGCTTCAGTGGTCGGCGGGACAGCGTCAATTCCAATCTCAACAGTCGGCGGGACAGCATCGATGGCTACCGATGCGCATGGTGGAATCGCCTGCGTTTCGCGGTCCCTCAAGGAGGGCGTTGCTTGCACTGAAAATTCATTTGTCGACGGCCTAGCGTCTATGCCGCAATCCACCACACGAACTGTAGCGTCGATGGCCTTGTCGGACGTCGGAGGGCGTGCAGCCACAACTTGTACATATTCGACCACGACCTCCTTGTGCGGCACAGCCGCTCGTCGCTCTGTCAAGCGCAGATTTTGCAAGTACGGAAGAATATCCGACACCTTTTGCCACGACCTCGCGTTGGCTTCTCGGTTGCGTTCCGTGTACCATTTGACAGTCTCCAAATAGGGCGCGAAATGACTGAGGAGAATGGCGACCTGAAGCGTCTCCGTCACCCATGAATGGCCGACGTGAAGCCACAACAGAGATCTCGAAGTCGCCGCGGCCTCCGGGTTTCTCTCCTTGGAAACTCCTTTGGCGTTGATAACGACGGCCAACGTATTGAGTCGGCGACAGTCTCGCATGAGTGGGGCAAGATCCTCCAAGGAAAGCTGCGGTGGCGTTGCTGGTGCAAACCGGGCCAACGGGCACAAACGGACCTCCTCTAGCTTGGGGCAAGCCTTGGCCAACGACGTGATATCGTCGGCGAGAAATATCACCGACTCCGGAAGCTCGATTATGAGGCGGGCGAGCACCGGGAGCGACGAGAGATGCTCCAGGGACAGCCGGCTCGGCGCTGGGGCTGCTCTTGACGTCGACCGTACCAAATCACCGAATTTCGACGAGAGGGTCGCTCCAATGCGAAGGGACGTTAAGGAACCCCCGAATCGCTCGCATATCAAAACAGACAAATTCCGCCAATCCGACGCTTCGGGCGGGTCCTCGATGACTATTTCCAACTGCACCAAAGGGCTCGACAGATGCGTCAAGAACATGGTAACATTCGCCGCAGGGCCCGTTAGGTGTAACTGTGTGAGCGCCGGAAAGACTACGCTTTTCTTCGTGTCTCCGGTCAGTTTCTTGAGGGATCTACGGATCTCGGTGAAGTCGACTTCTTCGCCCGAAAACACCCCGCTGTCGGTGTGGGATTCGACAGAGTTCGGGGTTGAGTCACCAGACTTCAATTCCCTGAAAAAGCCGTCAACTGCAAAGAGGGATTTGCCGGATAAGTCCAGCTGGAGGCCTTTCAGGAAGGACAGGGACGCGGCCCAGCTCCCTACGGTCGGCGACAGGGCACCCGGGGCAATGACGGCGAGCCTTTCCAATCTGTCCTGGGGTAGCAGAAGATCCGTGAATGTGTCGGGAAGTGATACCGAAGAATAAACAGAGAAGGATCGTAGCTTCATGCGGCTACCGAGGTCGGCAAGGAATGCAGGGAGTGTGGGGAATCTCGTCCCTGCACCGCCGAGATGTAAGACGAGCCCTTGTAGGTTGGATGTGAGGAACAGTGCCGCACGGTCAAGGCTTTCGGGGTTGGTGATCCTCCACGTGAGGTGCTGGAGGTTGGGAAGCAGATACGTTCTGGGTCGATGCTCCTCGAGGATCGGGAACACAGTATTGGAAACGTTATTGGAAATTTCGTCGTACGTTATCCTCAGCACACGCCCGCCGTATTTGAGGATCTTTTCCCAGTCTTTGTCGACGGGGGTCGTCGTCTACGCAAAATAGCGAGTCAATCGGCTGCACCCGACTCAACAATAGTACTGACCAAACCAAGACCCGGTTTTCTCGTCTTTTTCAATAAATGAGACGGGAATAGTCCGAGGACGGGCACGAGCGAATCTGCCAAACGTAAGTGAGCAGTGGATGCTATCCAACACCATATTTACTGACCCAACTCTCGCCACAGAACGCTCAATGCTGGATCGAGCCATGCGCGACATGTCCTGGCGAGCCTAGACAGCGTCCGTCTACCATTGGGAGAATCGAGGATAGCCTCCAAAATCTTTTGCGTCGCGTCGGCGGAGTCTAGAATGGCGATGGCGGGTGGTGGGGCCATGACGGTCGATGCTGATTGTCGGTATACAGAATAAGGACGATGAGTCGGTGCTGCAGCAGGGCTGGTGGGATCCTGGCGCTTGCTAGCAGAAGACCCGGTGCTAATGGTACGAATTCGTTGTCGGATACTACTTGACCGGCGTTGGAGTGCTGGAAGAATGTCCGAGAGACCAGGCATATAGGTTGCATACGTCGCCCTTTCTCTTTAACTCACTTACGCCAGCGTGCATGCAAAACACGCCGTCCTGATCAATCATGCCACGACGCCGCGACGCGCGTTGCAAACGATGGCCACTCCAAATCCATGTTTTACGTGCGGTTTGCGGCTCATACACAGCAGTTCTGCGGCGTATCCACACACGCACGAAGGTATAAGTTTGGTCCATGAAACACGCCTAACGGCCAGAGATAGTACATGCGACGCCACGTGTGGAAAATGTGCGCGACACGCGTTCACAGCTCTCCGACCTCCCATGGAACACCCTCGCCTTCCCAATCGTCTTCGTCGTCATATATGTCCCGCGCGCTGCCGCGTAGACCATCGTCTAAGGCAAATTCATCGCGTTCCTCTTCCTCAAATTCACCGACACCCCAAATTTCCCCTCCTTTCGATGGATCATAGTTCCTTCTTCGTGTACCATAAATGAGCTCTTCCACCACATGCTCATCTTGATGTCCCTGAGTGGAAGTAGCAGCAAGTGAGAGAATGCTCAGAAGTGTATCTGGGAGGGAGATGGTTTCCGAGGATTGTGGCTGAACAGTATCCATATCGGAAGTACGCCGAGGCATGATATGATATGTATCCTCGTCGATGGTATCCTCATCGCGAGGACGTCCGCGGGATGCGGTCCGATCAAACAGGCGAACTTTATGTCGAGGTCCCTTCCCGTCCATCTCTACATCTTCATCGCTCCTATCATCGTCTTCGTCGTCGGATCCTGTTTGCTGTCCCGTGCCGATTGGTCTATCCGTACCTTTCCCATTGCGGTGCTGAGGTTTTCCAGACGAACGCTGATTCGCTGGGGGAGGTGAAGGAGCTAACAGGCTCCCAAAAAGGACAGGCGCGTTTTGTTGTGTCGCTTGGTCGTCGGCTACCTCATCGTCCGACGAGGAAACAGTCGCTCTGTGGCTCGCTTCGAAAAACGGATCGTCGGTCGACGGTCGCCCGACAGATGTGTTGCCGGCGAGGGGAGTCTGCACAGGCTTCATGCCATCCAACTCCATGTTCTCGCTCCCCTGCAAAGCCCTTTCGCCGAAGAAGGTCTTCGATCGAAGTACCGGAAATTTAGGTTTCGCAGAAGTTTCGTCGAACAATATCTTGAACGATCGAACGCCGGTCGGGGGCTTAACGGGCGAGTCGTCAACAAAAGACGTGTTGGCCGCATCCAAATCTTCGTCCTCATCATCGCTCTCAGCATGCGGAGAAACTACCCGCCGGCGCTTCTCCTTGTTCGGAGAGGGAGAGACCGGCTCTCCGCGTAGTCGTTTACGTGCACGCGATACAGGATTATTGGGCGTCGGAACGAATGGGTCGTAGGTGATGGCGGAAGTGGACGGGAACGATATGCGAGGAACTGGATCGGGGGAAGGATCGCGTGTGATGCGGAAAGGATTGGTCTTCAGAGGGGCATCGAGGCTCAGCTCTTTCTGCTTGCCTTTGTGCTTATGAGGGGAGAATGGATTGTATCCTGACAACGGCTGAGCAACCGCGATTGCGCGTGGCCTGGAGAGTAAGAGCGACGGGTTGGCGGTATCGCGCGATTGGGACCTCGGCGGCGTCGATGGGGGATTTTGGGGCTTTCTTACAGGCGCTGTCTCTGTCCTTTTTGACAATTTGTTGTACAATTTGTACTTTTCAGCTGGTGCAAGATTCAAGATGTGTGGAAAGTGTCAGGGAAGGAGATACCAAGGTTGGGCTGCTCTTTGATGTCTTGTCTAGACGGATCCCTTCCGTGTGTAGTCTTAAAGTTGCGCTCCCAGCTTTTAATCTCGGTGCGGAGGGCAGAAACGTCGTCCATCGAAAGTGCAGAACGGTCTGTCACATTCCCGTGCATTCGTGACAAGCAAACCGCCAAGCGGAGTTTGAATTTACCCAGTGCCGTGCCAAATAAATAAGAGCATACAAGCACGTGGGCGTGTCCCCTTCCGTTCACTTCGGACGTCGACCATGAATCGTCCTCGACCGAGCGTCCTCGAGCTATTCGACCCTCTCTCTACCCGCGACGCCCACTCACCAGAATCAGACAAGGAAAATACTCTCCCCGACTCCGACTTCTTCCCTCACGTTAACCACCCGAGCCCCGTGCGATTGACGCGGCGGCTTGTCGAGGTTGGCGATGTTACAGTCGACATCCGTGATCTTGGGTGTAATGACGAGGACGTAGATGAGGACGATGGGACGGAAGGGGGAGAAGATGACGGAGACGACACGGTTGGGCTTGGAGCCCCGCCGAGCCCTCGTACACCGCTGGAGGATGTCACTTTCGACCGAGAACCAACTCCAATGCGCTCCAAAACGTACAGAAGAAAACAAACCGCCAGCGAGGTTGGGTTATCAAATCCGACTCCGGACGATTATGCCTTTGCGGCGGTCATAAATCAAGTCAGCGCATCCGGTGCCACTTTCGGTGGTTCGCACGCAGCCCCTGCGGTAGTCATTTGTTCTCCCGACGTCAGCCCTTCGAGCTCCAATGGCGATGTCGATGCACTCTCCACATCCCGTTCTACCCTTTCCCTCGCCACCCCCACGGGAAGTCTCATAGCAGACACTACCCTGGCTTTCCCTACTCCGTCCGAGGCTTCGACTTCCCTTCTTGTTCCTACCACTCAGCGGGACCTTCCATTATCCCCGTCGTCCTTCAATCCAGATCAAGTCTCTTCTGATTTGCATTCGTCGTTCGCTCTTCACATGGACATGACCTCTGCCGAGGGCAGCTTTGACCTGCTCAACGATAAGATCTCGTTCCTGAGTCACGGTGACGAAGAAAGCTATTATATAGAAGGTGTACCGGGTTCACTCTCAGGACAAGAAGATCCTAAGGAGACTGGTTAGTTTCCTTCTTCGCTTGCTATAAATTTGGGAGTCTGATATCTATATTGTAGGCCGAAGCTTTACAGTCCCCATTTCGTCCTGCGTGCACAAGGAACTTAGCCTTGTTACTGATCCTGCTGGTAATCTTGGATCTCCTCCCTTGCAGCTATCGGAAGTTCCTAGAGAAGCCGTAAATCCAGGTTTGACTTTGATATATCTCTCCTCACATATGTTCCTCAAACTGCTTTCTTAGTTGACCCTTCCGTATCCCCCGCGATGCCCCTTGAACCGCCAATCCCGTCAATTGCACCAGTGTTCGTGGCTCCGCCCACCAGCAAAATCGTGCCGACCCCTGCCTTGTTGACAAGCCTCCCTGAACCTCCGGCTCTCGTTCCGGCCCTGAAGATCGTTAAACGGCAGCGGCCTGACGTGACCACTGGCTCTGAGACCACAGCTCTCCCCGTTGGCACCCTGTCCTCGGATGATGGTATTCAGTCGGCCAACCCTCCCGTTTCAGTATATGGTCGCGCTCCTCGAATCGTGCCTTCCATGTTCCCATCTGTAGGTCGATATGTGACTGGGCAGGCACCTGGCCGTGTTACGAACATCGACAAAGAGAAAGCAGCAACCACTATGAAGTATCATAAACCCATCGCAGGAACCACAGTTTCAGGCCCTCGCAGAGTGCCCGTTCCCACTCAAGCTCCACCTCCACCTCCAGCGAAAGCGCCCTCCCAACTAGCCCACATTACCAGTGGGCTCGCAATCAAGCGCCCTTTACGCGTGGTTCCTCCCAACGGGTCCAACGGGTCTGCTTCGAGTCCTCCCCAACTAGCTCAAACCGCCAGTGGGCTCGGAATAAAGCGCTCTTTACGCGTGATTCCTCCCAACGCGTCCGCTTCGAGTTTACCCCGCGCTGTGGGTGGAACGAGTAATGGCGCTGGGAGTCGTTTGCCGATGCCTACATCGAAACTAGCCACCGCTGGTGGGACAGGGATCGCGCGTAGAAAAGTCCTTTAGCTTCTCAGGAGTTCGGAAGTCGTTTTCAGCGCGCCGTTCTCTGTTGTTGTCTCTCAAGTCATATCATTAGCATGTTACCCAGTACGCATACAATCATCAGGCACGAATTTTCCATCCACGAATCCCGTTGCAATTGCATCCTTGGCTCAAATGTCGATCGCGATCGCCGTATCAATGAATTCATGAATTCATCCCTCTTTCTCTCTGAGTCTCTCCCAAGTGATTTGTTGTTCCAGGACAGCCCGAAATGGAAGTGACCTTGTGTGTCGTCATGGGAACGAAATCTGCCTTCTTAGTGATCTTCTTTCTACCTCCTTGCACTTTGTTTTTCCGTTTTCTCGTCGACTTCCAGGCTGTTTTCCTTCCATGTTCCAACGACCTAGGCCCCCTCCCCCTCCTTCTCAATTCAACCAAAGCTACAACAGTGGACATACAGTACGTCTATACACTGAATTCGCTGCTATCTCCGCAATATACTGTCCTGCGCACCTTTTGGCAATGCCCAGTTGCCACCGTTACCTGCATTATATAGGAATGGCGCAAGGAACTGGCCTTCATCTTTTCTCTTTGTCGACCAACCTCCTTCCTAATCACACTCTCTTTTTTGCACAACCAGGGAGAAGCCTCAATGGCTGAAACGCACTTTACGGGAAATAGCACAAAGACGCTGCCCAGCACCGTGGGCCGTCACGATGGTCACCAGGATGGGCACCTTAACTGCGTAGCCATGTATGCGCGATTTCTCTCTTTGTGAAAGGTCAATTTAACATGTCCATAGACGGCATGGCTGGACACGCACATTTTCCATCTCACCCGAAGAGCTGGCGGTCATTGATTACGATACCCTTGAACGCGTCCTTGAAATCCACACCCTCCGTATCCGTCCCATGGGGCTGAGGATCTTCGTCGAGCAGCCAGCCGATTCCGCGACGTGGTCGAAGATCCGGGCTTGGAAACACGACAACTCCCTTCAGAGCATCCTGGTCCAACAATATTTCGAGGAGCGCCGAGCCGGTGGTGTTATTACACGGTTCGAGGTGCGCGATGGCGCTGACAGAAGGGACGAGTCGGACAACCTTAGTCTTCGCTCTGTCGGGAGCCGAATCGTCCATACGATGCACCGCGGCGAAAGCAATACAGGCACGACTACGGGCCGCCCTACGAGCTGGTTCGGCACGCTCATAAGGCGGCCTTCGGCGGCGAAGGGAAAAAAGAAGCAATCGACTGAGGATGAGGACGATGCTGGGGAGCAACCTGAGGAAGCAGCGACCAAGCAGGTGCGTTCCGATTCCAGCCGGCCCGGAGGGAGTTGGATGACCAGGATCACTGGGGGGAGTTGAGGCGCGCTCCGTCGCGTTGCCTATTCGATCCTATACCTCCTGATACCCCCGACCTTTCCCCATTGTTCTCATTTACTTATATCAGTATTAATTACATTCCGCTAATGCGACCTTTCCACCGATTCAGTCGATCTTCGGATATCTCAACCCTCTCGCTCTGTTCTCGAGTGCCCCGGCGGCTGAAGCTGATGCTCAGAATCTTGTGTCTCTGGAGGAAGCTCGTGCGGCCGAGGTGGAAACACTCCGAAAGCGTGGCTGGATGCCTCCTGGTCTCGCCCGCCGCCAAAAGTCTCTACGAGACCGTCTTCGCGCTTCCGAAGGCCAAAATCCTTTCCTCGGCGGATCACGTATATACCGCAACAACAAGAAGAAAGACAGCACCGGGAGCGGAGACGCCGAGAATCCTTTCGCAGACCAAGACGCCCCGGAGATCACACCTCAAGAAGTTGACGAATTCTTTGAAATCAACCGAACGAGCTCGATTCTGGAACTCAACAATCGCCCCGTATGTTTCGCGTTTTTACGCCAACCCAGTGTGTTCTTATGGACTATTGCAGGTCAACATGAGCGCCAATAGAGACAAGACCTGGTCGCGCTTGAAGGGCGGGAAGAACAAGAAGAACAAGGGGAAGCAGAAGGGCGAGCTGGGCGGTGGCGCTGATATCGTCCGGCAGCCCGAAGACGCTTTCCCCGATTCTCCTCACCACTCGAGAAATAATGTTGATAAGATACACGACGACGAGTAGTCTATTCTCCTGGTTCCCTTCGGACCCTTCCTCACCCATGCCTTTCCGATTATAATACTTTAATATTCGTATTCGACTCTTTTCTTTGCGAATGATAACACACTCATTTCACTCGATATCGGGAGCCGACGACCGTGTTTACAAGAGATACAGTAAGTACATCATATTTTACCACTAAGTAATGTCATGAAGAGGACTAGTCGTGAGCTGAATTAAGTTAGAAGACAATCACAACGCGGAACCCAAAACTTTCATGGCCAGGGCGCGCAGAATCTGCAGCCGAATGTGAGTGAAATGTCCAAAGTAGCAACGATACTGCGGCGCACCTCTGCCTTCTGGTTCCCTCCGAGATCACTGAACACCGCCGCCACGCTCTTGCCTTTCGCATCTCGCACCGCACCGAGACGGTTACCGGCCACCGCACCAAGCATGAGGCCGGGGAAGTTCGCAATAATGAAGCCCAGTCCGGCGCCTGTAATAGCACCGAGATAGCTCCACCACGGCGCGTGTCGTTCGACTTCAGGTCGTAATAACTAGCGAGGCAAAACAATACTTAGTATGTTCCGACGAGGGAACGGTGAGGTCATTCACCTCCTCGAAGACGTCGGCAAAGACGCCCTCTGCGTCGGGCCTCGCGCCTGCATCTGCGGAAGCCCCAGCGGATCCACCAAACATGCTCGTAAACTGGGTGAAGAACGAGTTGGACGAGCCGGGGTCGTCCGTCCGGTCTGCTCTGGTGCGGGTGGTATATAGGGCATCATATTCTCGCCTCCGCGTAGGGTCGGAAAGCACGTAGTAGGCGTCAGCTACCGCCTGTGAAGCACAATAGTATGTCTAGTATTATGCGTGGGTCACACGAGCCCACCTGGAACTTCTCTGTTGCCTTCTTCTTCTCTGCCGGCGAGGCATTGGCGATTCTGTCGGGATGAGTTCTGCACTGCAAGGATCAACCGGTGTAATTCTCGCAAAGATGAGGTGCAAAAACCTCAGAGACTCTTTCTTGTACGCCGTGCGGATCTCATCGTGAGATGCAGACTTTGCGACGTTCAAGAGCTTGTAGTAGTCGGGGAAGCGGGACATGGCAGGGTATGGATATAGCGGAGCAGCAGGAAGTCGTCAGGTATTTAAGCAGCTCAATTTCGTTGCGCTACGTCACCATCCAGCTGAAGGCCCTGGATACTAACAGTACCAAATACAAATCGATATTCACAAGCCGACTACTTAGCGCTCCAGTGTTAATGCTGGTGGCCGCCGGGGCTTTTCGAATGCCTCCTCTTCGATCTGCTCGTCCTCAAGCTGGGGAACACTGATAACAGGTCTCCCCTGCCCTGGACGGGCGGCCGGTCTCCGCGGCCCATTGAACACACTGGGCCCAGGTGTCCGGCGCGCACCAGCAGACAGCGGCGAGGGCACGCCCGACGCGGAACCCAGCAAGAGCGGCTTCAGGACCGGGTACTCGTAGTTGGTCGGTTGCTGGGGGAGCAGGCCGCTCGAAGCTGTCGCCGGAGGTAGAGACGTTATTGACGGTGCCGAGTTCAAGAGCAACGGGCGCAGCGCGGGCCCTGGCGTCGCAGTCGATATAATGGGGCTCTCCATGTCAGATTCATTCTCCGCCACTTCCCCGAGCACCCCCATTCTCGGTTCGCTGGACCCAGGAATCATCAAGTCTATTCAAAGAATTAGTTTGAGTCATCAACGATTGCGAGAAGGTTGCGCACCGCCGATAAACGACGTGACGTCGTACTGGGTGCCCGCAGAATCAAACCGCGTCCGGTCCGGGCTGCCCCGAGAAAAGAGGATGCCTTCAGGTTCAACGCCATCGCCATCCTTGATCGAAACAGCGCTGCGGGGAATTCGCGATTGTCTCCGCGTACGGCCAGTCGGGAATGGAGGATCCCTCGCCCGTCCCAACGAAAGCAAATCAGGCAATACAGAGCCGTCCACGGGTGGGGGTTCCGGAAATATACTCAGAGAGAACTCGCTCCGGTTCGAGGACAGGCTGATAGACCGGCCACTGCCGTCAGCGCTCGATTTTAGCTCTTCCGGCGGCGGCGGTGGTGGGGGTAACGGCGTGACCGTGGTGGTGGGGGAGAACAGACGGAGCGCTGCAATGCTCTTGTCGAGTTCCGTCTGCTGACGTAGCAGTTCGTCAAACGAGTTGATCGAGTCTCGCGCACCAGAAGGAGACGCCGGGGGCGGGGGGGATGACGGGGGCCGACGGGAAAGGATAGGAGATTCGGGGGAAGCGGGGGCAGCGGGAGCACCCGGGGTGACGATACCATTCAACCCGTACACGGGGGATTCAGTATTGCGCGAAACGTCGCCAGTGACAGGCGCTGGCATCGTCAGACGCGAATTGGAGGCCATCCCATAATACGAGGCGAACGACACGCCCGTGAAGGGGCGCGGAGTGGTGGGTGTCACGGCCTGGACTGTCGGTGTCGGAGGGGCCGAATTTTTCGGCTCAACGGCGGCAGTGTTGACCGCAAGGGGGGGTCGCCGGTTCTCATAGACGACCTCGACAGCTGGGCTTATGCTACCCTCAACACTCGCGGCTGGCGTCGTCGCCCGCATTTCCGTGGTTATCCCCAACTCTGCATCTCCCGCGTTCCAAAGTTTCTGTTCCCCGCTATTTGGGCGTGGCGGTCTCCGGCCATTTATCCACGACGAAATCCTGCTGATGTGCGATTCACGTGAAGCAGGTCCGTCAGAGAAGGTTGCTCCCCGTCCAATCATAATTACTGGAGATCCCGTGGGAGCCGACACCTGGTTCTGTGGTTCCTCCAACTTGAGC
>CVRE01181778.1:33456-48244 GCA_001179765.1 Crepidotus sp. BD-2015
AATGTGAAGATGAGCACCGAAAGGATGAGGCCATATGTTTCTACAGCCTGAAGAAACCGGCCCAGAATGGTCTCAGAGAACTTGACTACCCAGATCATAAACATCAGATTCCAGGTGATGAACAAGGGAAAACTCACAGAGGAGAAGATTGCCAGCGCCGACACCCGTGCTGATCAGCAAGGCAAAGACGGGGACGATGTATGGCGTGAAAGGACGCCACCATGGTGCAACAGTGGAGAGGAAGAGGTTGAGCATGAGTTTGGCAATGAGCAGCACGGAGACGGCAATTTGGATAGTCGATTCCGCGACGTAGACCGCAGAGAATCCAGTAGCAATGCGCCATATGATCTGCAAGATAGGGATGGAGATGACGGAACCCAACAAAGCAAATTTGAGGATCAGTCCTAGGGCTCCCCATCGCTCCCAGCTTGCACTGTGGTGTGAGGCCTCAAACGAGGGCTCCTGGTTTCTGGGGCGGGGCTCATAGCGGGGACGCTGTGCGACGAATGCCCACAGATACAGGAACCGAAAGCCAAATGCCAAAGACAGGCCGACTTCGCGCGTGTTGACGATACCAGTCACGGTACTCATTGCGAGGCCCTCGTTGGTGTTGGTCGTTCCGCGCAGGAGAATTTGGGTAAGGTCAAGGACGGCAGCACCTGAAGGCGGTGTGAGCAAAAAGCAGTGTGTGGGTGCACAACCAAGACGGACCGAATGCGAGGAGAGAGGAAGTATACAGATAGATTGCGGGACTAGGGGAAAGATGAGCGGATAAGCGGGTGATACGGGGGAGTACGCACAGATTGACACGGCGCATAACGATGAAGAAAGTAAAGACAGCAAGTGCGGTGAGACCGACACAAAAGAATGGAATATCGGAAAGTACGTATTCGAGCTAGCAGAGGGTTGGGACAGGTCAAGAGCGGAAAAAGGACTGTCGGGACATACAGAAGCACTGTCACTGAGACTCAATCTCACGATTTGGGCATTTGATGACATTGTATGTAGACCGAGTTGAAGAAAGCTAAGTTGCCAGTACCACCAGAGTAAAACGTTCGCGTAGCGAAGTAATGGATGGACTAGCAGTCACGACAATTAAGCGGACCGCAGAGAAGGGCTAAGACGCTCTAGTTGAGACCAGCAGAACAAGAGATCGTGCCGGGAGCGATGAGCGGCGGAGAGAAGAGGAGGGAGGACGAGGCCGCCCGTAGAGACCTTTCCGCCCAGGACGAGGAGAGAAGGAAGGACCCGAGGTGGCCGGCCAGATGGGAGGTCGGTTTTGATGAGTGGTTGTCAAGCGAGACATTTTCTGTTGATAATCCATTTGGACAGGAACGAGATGCACAGGCACACCCACTCCTATCGCCGATCTGACGAGGCGTAGACGCCGTAGAGGCTTGTCGCAAGGGCGTCGCAAGGGCTTGTCGTTTCAGCTGTCCGGGACGCCTCTTGTCATCTCGGCTTACCTTTTTGGCTTACCTCATATTTTCTGCAAGAGTCGTCCCACTTTTCTTTGGCGCCTAACCCTCTTTTTATGCCGGACGGCTCTCCCACACACTCGTTCAAGTCCCCGCAAAATAGCATGCAAGTCTAGCCTACTCTAGCCCCCGCGCCATCCTCAACCCGAGCCATTATCTGGACCCCTGATCCATCTCCTTGACACTCAGGGAGAATGCGATATTGCATGCCCTTCGCCACCTTCACCCAGCACAATGTCCGAGTCCACCTCCATCTTGGTTCGCCTGGCTGCACAAGGCCTGGGCTACGTCGGCTTCAGCGTCGTGTGTTCTTTTCCCTATTTCTCGATCTGAACCTTGACAATGACATCAGAGCATCCTGGCTTGGCTCTGGCTTACTCTCGTCCCGCCGGAAAAACCACAACTTGTTGAGCCTGTGGCGGTTGACAAGAGAGCCCGGCGCCGCTCCGCCCCGGCCGCACTTCAGTCTCGCAAACGCAATTCTCTTTCACCGTCGGTGCCGCAGCCGGCCTCACCACAAGTCCCATATCCTAATGTCAGCCCAGCACGAACCCGACGCGTATACTTCCTCGACTCTCCCATGCACTCCCCTTCAAGCCCCGCGACCCAAGAACGAACGGCCCACGATTCCTCTGATTTCCTGGAAAAACCTTTGTATGGCTCACCAACCTCCGAAATCAGCCCGTCCTCTTCGTCGTCCACACTGGTCCATACATATCCTGCGATACCCTCTCAGACGCTCGAAATCTGTCGCGAATCCGCCGTCGAATCCGATTCCTCCAATTCCTCTCCGCGCTCATCGTTATCCCTTTCACGGCCATTCCAGAAGCGCACTCACAGATCGTCGGGCACGTCAGTCCCCGAAATAGCTTCCATAAATACCGACCCAAGTAAGTTGGTTATCTTACTGGAAGGGATCCGATCCTCATTTAATATGCTTTTAGCTTCGGATCCCAAGCCCCGCAGATCGAGCATGGGTTTCGTCCCGACCTGGTCCTTCCGACGCGCTTCTGGCCCCAAGAACGCTGCCGAGAACGCCAGCCCCGCGACGTCATCCGCCACCCCGAGCTCCGGGGCCACTGCACCAGCCAGCCCGTCGACCGTTCCACCCCATTCGTACTTTTCGCGAAGGACGGCCCGGCGGGTGTCGACCCCGGTCCCCCGCACGCAGCCGTATGCGTACCCATATTACGCGCAGCCCCCCATCGAGGACGAAGCGTACGCCCCCCGCCTGCGCACCCTCTCCGAATTCGGCACAGAGGCGCTCTCCCGCAGTCCGACTACCTCCGACTGGGAGATGGGCACACCACCACCACCCGACCAGCGAGGCCGCAATAGAAAGGCCAACGACAGCGCTCAATCGGCCCTTGGTCTAGGGCGGCCGTCGGCGCCTGTCCGGCCTCCGCAGCGATCTGCCAGCGAGAGTTGCGCGGCCGGGAAGCATCCGCGTCTTTGAGTACACACTGACTATATATCTATACTTAATATCTGTGAGCACACCACCACCGCTGGACGAGACAAGATTGCTAACCTTTGCTTCTCACAGATGGGACATACGCACAAGTGATAATTAGCCGCAGCACGCACTGTAATTCTACACATACGATGAATGAACGAAATCTGTATTCAAAGGAGGACAGAGGGGAGATATATAGCGGGCAAAAGACCTGGGACGGCAGACATGGCGTCGGGATGACAAGCGGCAACAAAGCAACGCCCACCAACCCAATTAGGAAGGGTTATTGCGTCAGCCCGTCGTACGTAAGTAAAGCCAGCATCGCCCGCACGACAGGATTCTCCCCGCTAGTATTTAGCATGGCGCCGTCCTCCACACACCGCTGCAACTGCGCATCCAAGAGCCGACTAGGAAATGTGACGTTAATGGAAAGGACGTCGACCGGCGTGCTGCTTACCGTAATTGGTTGACGAGGACACCAATGCGGGGCCACGCTCTCAGTCGTATCGAGATGTCTTTATGCCCGATGGTGACACCGCCCGCGACGTGGTTCACCGAGACCGGCCCGCCGAACAACAGCAGGGCATAGAGCGGTACCTCCGTCGCATCTCTCAAAAACACCTTGCTCGTCATGTGCTTCTGGAAATACACAAGAAATGGCGACTTCCACGCGGCGACCTCGAAGAGGATGCTCGCGGGGTGGAGGAACACGCGCCCCGCACGCAGGTCGTACATCTTGAACTCCTTGGCGATGTTCTCGCGCTGCACCGTCCCCGCCGACACGCGGTCGAACTTGATGGCCGACTTGGGCAAGTGCACGCGCGCAACGCGCGGCCAGAGCCCGCCAAGCACAACCGCCTTGATGAGGTTCGTGTTCTCGTTGTTCGTGTTGAGCGCGGGGGTGGAGGGGTTTGAGGTCAAGGGGATGAATCCAAGGTCCGACAGCGAGCCGATAAAGTCGTTGCGCAGCGTCGTTATGTCGCGAATCGTGTTTGGGGAGATGAAATTCTGGCAAAAGTCAAAACGATCCTCGACGAGGTAGTTGGCACTCACCTCTTCACAGAATGCTCTAACCGCGCTCTGCGGCTTCCCTTCGGAACGCAGTTTATTGCATGCATCGTATGCATTTAGGTCAGTGAGGAGGTCACTTCCTGCGGTAGCGAAATAGGCTCTTGCTCGTGACGCCTCGTCTCTTTTATCCATAGGACTGAGGAACAGCGGTTTCGACGATAAGGAGGCGGCGATGGTGAGGACGGGGCCCAAGCATTGAAAGATAGTTCCCAAGACAAGCATCTGAAAACCCGTTCGATGATCTTCAATCCCAAGTATGGGAGGATTACTCTTGCGCCTACCTTCGCCAGTCTCAGGTCAACAGGAAGTTGGCTGATATGTCGCCCCAACGGGGTCAATCGTCCATCCAAATCGACGGCTCCCAGCTCCTCGAGGACGGTCCACGCCGCTTCCATGGACGCGACTTTCGGCGGGTCGATAGCGCGGCTTAGGAACAGCTTGACATCCTCCTCTTCCCGCATCACCTTTACGGTCAACGAGATACTCTCGAGCGGAACGCGCAGGATCTCCGGGACAGGATACTTTGCCATGTTGGCCTCCTGTTTCCGCGTATAAAGCTTGTAGCAGAATCCAGGCTGTGTTCGCCCGGCTCGTCCTCTTCGTTGGCGCCCCGCCGCGCGAGTCACGTACGTTTCCACCAATCGCGACATGCTCGTCTCCGCGTCATACTGTGTTTCCTTGACCTTTCCCTGGCCCAAGCGTCAATGAGATCTCACCAAATCAGAGCAAGGAACCTACTGCATCTATTACGTAAATAACATCGTCGATGGTGATACTGGTCTCAGCGACGTTGGTGGCGGCAATGACCTTCCATTTGGTCGTTTTCATAAATACGCGGCGTTGTTCGTCGCTCGAGAGGTTCGCGTGGAGAGGGTAAACGTCAGCTTGGCCCCCGAGGATGCGCATGGACTCGATGCACTGTCGGATTTCCTGCACACCGGGAAGGAAAATGAGTATACCCCCGCGCTTGTTCTTCGGGTCTGAGACGATGTTGCGGACGACCTGGCTGGAACGGGTCAGAGATGAACCCGTGAACATGTTATCCTTCGGACCTCTGCAATGAGCTGGAACGGGTCAGAAATGTGAAGGACCCGTAAACATATTGTCATTCGCACCTGGAAGTCAAGCCGGTCTGAGCGACTTATGACCTGAATGGCAGAAATGCTCGCATCGTCCAGTCCTTTAGTAGACTTGAGCTCTTCGCGGAACGCCTTTAACACGTCTCCGCTTTCCTTTTTACTACTGTATCTCGCGGCTGGTGGGCGGTAATTGATCATCGGAATGATGTCTTCCAGGTATCTTCGTAACGGTGTAAGCGTGGGAAAGTGCGGAAAGACAGAGGCCAACATGTCAGTTACAGGATGAGTAAATCCTGGAATGGTCAAAAGGGGAGCGCCGTCGAAGTAGTTGATGAATGTTTCGTGATTAATCGTCGCGGACATGAGGACGACTTTAAGCGTTGGATGTCGTTTCAGCAATTCCTTCAGCTCGAGCAGGAGGAAATCGCCGTCGACTGATCGTTCGTGCACCTCGTCGACAACGAGATGCGAAACACCGTCTAACGTGTCTCCAGAGCCGAGCCGCCGGAGAACCACACCCGTGGTGCAAAACAAGAGCTTGGTGGTCTTGCTTTGCTTGCTTTCACCCCTGATGGCATATCCAACCGATCCGTCTTCAAGGCGTTCAGCGGAGACACGGGCTGCGACTGAAATTGCTGATAGACGCCTGGAAATGCGTTATTTGCTCAGTTCTGCCCTATGTGATCGACTCACCTTGGCTGCGTGACGATTATGGAGGCGGTAGACCCCCGATTGGACAGAATAAGGGAGTCCAGGATAAACTGAGGCACTGAAAACGGTGTCCAGCCACAAGCCAGAAGAAAATGAAATGGCAACCCACGTTGCGTAGTTTTGCCGCATCCTTGAGCGGAGAACATCAGCGATTATCTGCCTGTCTTGCCAACTACGACCAACCTGTCTCGCCCACTACGACAACCACACGACTTGTGTGGAGAAGATTGAGAAATTCTTCCCTGGCCGAGAACGCCGGGAGCTTCTCTCGGGCAGATAAAATATCCTTGTACTATGTACATATTCCATTTAACAAATGTCGTTGCAAGAGAAATCATTCTGACCTTGTTCTCCCGACAAAGAGCTTCGAAGTCCTGTTTTATTCGAGTATCGGTGCGGTCATCGCGTCGATCACCTCCTCCTCCTCCCTTTCTACGAGTGCGAGAATTGCCCGATTTTACATGGGTGTCGTCGTAGTCAATACCTTGCCCTTCAGGCCGCGGGACGATGTGTCTCAAAACGACCGACATATCAGGTGGACCGTGGTCCTCGATGACAGCCCACACAGCTTCTAGAACCCTCATAGCGGCCATGCAGAATCCCTCCCCTGGTTGTATGAAGTCCTCTTCCTCCATTTCCAAGAGAAGCTGCGATATAAGGTGAAGGCGTATATATGCTGGCACAGTAGCTGATGTAATGAACATAGGTGTATGTCCTGGCCGGGGGTACAGTTCTGCGGCAGAGATGACGACGTGCAACTTGATTGGAGCGCTAAAAAGTGGCATAACCAGCAGAGTCGGATCCACGAGAGACGCCCCCATGGCTTCGATTTCGTCGGGGTCGATCTGGTACGGCACCGCTCCAGCAGCAGAAACAACTGGATCGATTCCGATCAACTTTCTGCCCAAGGTAGAAAGAAGGAGGTCCCAATGCTCAACAAGACTTGGATCCGCCTCTACGCAGGCTTGGACCACATGGACAGGCCATCCCGCCTCCTTGGCGGCCTTTTCTTCTACCCAGCGCCTCTTCAAATCGTCGGCACCGGAATGAGTCGACATGATGAAGTTATTCGACGAATTTGCGGTGGGAAGAAAGCGCTGAGGAAGATCGCACTCTGGAACGTGGAGAATTAAATATTCTATGGCCGCTTCTAAAGGCGACAGGGAGCTCATTAGATTAGCCGTCACTTGGGAAGGGCTTGACAAAAAGTTGACAGCATTACGTTGCTGAGTCACCGAGAAACCCAGAAGGCCGAGTTGCTTGGTCACCTTGGGGGCGTCTTCGTCAGATAAAACAGACGGTGCAACATCGACCGCTTCGGGATAGAGAGAGATAGCCTGGAACGTAGCGTGAGCGATCAATGATATCTGGATACCAACAAGGCTCGGTGATACCTGTTTGATAGCATCCTCTGTTAATTCCCGAAGTGTGGCTGCCATTCGGACCTCGGGGGCCTGAGCGAACTCTCCAGAGGCCTCTGGGCGCCGGGGTTCAGAGCCCCTCGAAATGGCTTCAACCGATTCTCCGGCAGTTTGAGGTTTGGCCTCCTCGCGTCGTTTGCTGATAACTTGAGCCTGCCGGTTTTCTACTTCTTTTTTGGCCGTGAACGGGTCCGCATCGTACATCCATTTCTGATGTTCAGGTGCTTTACTATGCTCGGCGGCTAATTCGTCCCAGTATTTGCGTGGCCCGGGTGGGAGGACACGATTCAGCTAAACACATGTTTAACCAGGCCGACAAGGAGAGGAGATTGCTACCTGTATGCCATTGCAGCACTAAACAAATGAATATTCAACGGATCGATATCTGAATGAAGTGGTACATTTACGAACACGGTATAACGCATATGTGGCGCCCCAGTGACGAGCTTCTATAGCAGATGGACTGATATGCGCCGGATGCGGCTCCATCCGCACTGATTCTTTCTGCCCGCTTTTCTTGTTAAGTTTGCTCAGAGTGACTGAGAAGGACCAGCCACTCTGCTGCTTTCTCTAGACAACGAGTGTCGGTATGCAGCGTGGAAGCGGTTGAGAGACGCACAGTGTCTACTGCAGCCTTCTCCCACCCATTTTTCTGGCATCTAGGAAAGCACACAACTGATTCAGAGCACATTCATGATATCTATGGACCCACCTCTCGTGAAGCAAACTCAACGGATATTTGAAGCCTGGTGGAAACAAAGGCTGTCCGTCAACAGCCGGAGCATCCGAATCCGCAGGTTTCGGAGGAGGTGCGGCCTTGGACGAATTTCCTGCATTTCCCGACTTGACTATTCCTTTCCGCGGAGGCATTGTGTACAATTTGACCCGACGAGGGAGTTAGAGACAAGTATGTGCAGCGTCAGAATTTGAGACGAGGGGTATGAATCAAAGCGGTGGTAGGTTTGAACCTGGCCTAGGGACGGTGTTGTGTGATTACCAGGACGCGCCCGCCCAGTCGGAGCCGACGTGCCAGTTCATAGAGTCAGCTCGGGAAACGCAATGCGGCAATGCGGCAAGCTTTGCGAGGAGATCGTCAATGATGGGATCAGAGAAATTGTGATGCATCAACTTGAAGCTCCCACGGTCAGGTTCCTCCATCCTGTCCAGAGCCACTTCGCAAAACCAAGGCCCGCGATCCCAGCCAGGAGGCTGGTGCCTCTCTCCAGCAGCTAACCCTCTCTGCTGCCTGTTCTTCTCACAGTACCTCCACCCTCTTTGGTCTCCTGCCCGTCTCAGCCACCCTGATCCACTCTACGGAGTGAAATCTAACCCTAGTCATCCAGAGGTCACCATGTATCCCCTACGCTGTGGCGTTTCTTGATTTTGCCCGGTCTGACGAGTGTAGACCGTCGGGTGGATGTGTGGGAGACCTTAATGGCTGAATCTCGCGCGTTTGTGTGTGCACGATGTCGCTCGAGTCCCCAGACTCTTTCCCCGCGATGATGTCTCTAAAACCTTATATCGCGTCTCCGGAACGTGTCTCGCGTTGATATATATCTGTTCCGCACAGATCTCTGCCTGTGTTGCCTCGGGACCCCGACCTATGCCCAGTGTCACCTACAATACGCACAGGAAGCTGAGGCACCTTCGGATTTCGTCTGCCTTCGCTGGGGAGACGCGTCTGACTGTGTATGCTTTCCATTGTAGGGGGTATCTGCTGCTGTGGAAGGGCAGGTGATGCCGGAAATGCATGGGATCCCTCCAGATCTGGATCACGCAACGGGCACCAGAGACGTGTCGCGGTAATTTGGGTATTCCCTAGAGATCGAGCGTGTTACGCACAGTCTGGGTCTCGGGGGACAGTGCACGCCGAGTGGGCCACGCACAGGCTTCATCAGCCATTTTTGTCCACTTTCGCTCGTGTGCTTGATTCTTTCATGCCGGGGGTCTTCTCCCGGTCTGTCTCCCCCATACCACCTCTGGTTTCTTCTTGGAGCCCATCTTTGTTCTTGGAGCAAAAGTGTTATACACAGGATACTGGTGGCCTGAGCCTTCGGCTTTTCCTCTGGGCGTCTGACTGCCCCCCAGCGGAACGACGTCCAAATCCCGGTGCCGTTTCTGTTGAATTACGAGTGCCGTGGGTCACTTTGAGCTCGTCTGCTGCCTGGTAGTGTCCTTGCTTGCAGGTGGCTCAAAGGGGTGACCCAAAAGCGTCGGCGAGCGCATCGAGATTCACATGGCTTCACGGGCACGGCTGGCCGAAGGCGAGGGGCGAGGGTCTGTGTTCGGAACTCCAAAGGGCACGAACAAGAGAGCACCGGTCCCTGATCACTGGTCATCGCGCGGCTTCTGTGGATTGCTGAGGCAACAGCAAAGGCTTTGGGGCGGCCCTGTTTCCTGACGGATATTCATCCCAGCGACATCCTGATATGGTTCTTCTCTGCCCTGGTTGTTTAGTTCGCCCCCGTCATCGGTCCTTCCAAAACAGGACGGCCGACCATGGCTCAAACTACTGGCTAGCTACACCCCGTCCACTCTTCTTGACGCAATGCTCTGACAGCTTGTTTGCGAACGAGATCCACACTTGTAGGATGTTTTGCCCTCTCGAGCCGCTGATGCGGAAGACACCATGGACATGCCCGACTTTGTTATTCGTTCTGAGCGACAAAGACCCCAGCTTTTTCGGGCCCTTCCGCGGCCACTGCCCCTGTTCTTTTTTACTTTGGCCTGTTCTGAGCCCTTCCTGCTCCTGTGCGGTGATTGATGGTCGACGACCCCTCGGGTTGCTGCTCGCTTGTTCCTCCTGATATCCGACTTCTGCGAAGACCACACAATCTGCAGTCGCACCTACCTGTTTGTTGAAATTGTGACTCCCGCGGGAAGTCACAATAGAGATTCGTTCTCGTGTTCAGCAGATGTGCCGTAGCGTCAACGACTGTGGATTACGGCCCCTAGCTTGGTTTAGGGTAGATGCGAGGAAGAAGGCTCAGCGCCTGGTGGCGAGGCATCTTTTGCGCGTACAGGTCTGGATCGGGTGCGGCCATAAGCACGGACCAGAAGACAGGGCGTGAATTTGCGGGGAGGTTCGAGGCTGCCGAGTCGCTCTCGTACGCTTCGGCGAGAAGTCTTCGCTGAAATGGAAGCCCTTCATGCTTAGGAGACACTGCATTTGTGACGTCTCTTCGCATGTCCAGAGTTGGACAAACAGCGCTGGATGACGGGCATGGTGACGGGGAGAGGTCACGAACTTCTGGCTGTACCTAACGGCTGGAGGTGAGTGTTAGAGGAGGGCCGGGGAAAGCTTCGCTGGCGGTTTCATGGGAGGGGGAGGCCTTGTGGCCTCGAAAGTGTTTACGATGCAGCTGGGATCGAATGGAGAGGTCTCCCTCTATCGGGTGTCAAGGGGTGTGGGCGCCGTCTTCGTGGAAGTCCTGGCGAGGGCGATTGCTCAATGACCCTCCTTCCCATAATTTTTTGAACTCCTTTCCGCTTTCGTGGCGGCTTCTTATCTTCCCAGCAGATCAATGACACGCATCTACCGTTCTCTGCCTTGGACTTCACTGTGGACATATGTGCACGAAGCAAAGCTGGGAGTGTTAAGCAAGGACGAAGAACACTCAGCGTTTCGAGTGTTGGCGAGGGCGATGGCGATGGCAAAGGCAAAGGCAAAGGCGACGAGGTTGAAGGCGTGTAGGCTGCAAGTCGAAGGCGACAGGATGGACAGGACAGATGGAGACAAGAAGGCGGCTAACACGATCAGCGGAGGCATTACGGTCACGTTACCGCGTTCAGCGAAGGTCGCGCCTCATGATTGCGACGCGTACAATGCCCAGGAACTTGAGGACTACAGCAACAAGTAAAATGTCCAGCGTAGGAACATGATTGAACATTTTTTTCATACAGACTTTGCGACTTCTCCAACGTCATATCCCAATGATACTGGCCTCTACGCTGAGGCTTGTCTCCATGATGTGCGATGCAATTTCTTGTTCGCGGCAACCTGAAACACGCGAATGCAAGACGAAATCTGAATTCCTCCGTTGTATGTATTCCTGGCAGGCGCTTGTTCGAAGATACGGCGAACTTTCAATCATGGGAACAAGATTCACATTGAGATTGCAAGAAATGGATACAACAGCAAGAAGTGGATACAAGCAAGAAATGGATACAACGCCGTCTGGACTGCGACGGCTAACCATACAAAAATCGGCGTATCAACGTCAACACGAACAAGAACGCAGTGGTCGTTACGAGGAGCTGTCCCAGAACTCCGATGCAGCGAGGACGCAAGGTCGCTGCCGTGCATACAGCCTACTTCTTTCGGAATATCAACACCGCATCGAACGAGAGCCGAACTGAGAACTTGCCTTGGCCGCCGACTTGGCACTATACGCCTTTTTCGACACCACCCCAAGCGAGATCCAGAGTTGCATTCCCTCTTCCTCCTCCGCGTCTCTCGCGTCCTCGGCCGCCGATCCGCCGTCTACGCGTTTCTTCCTCTCCGCCTTCGTCTTTTGCCTCTCAGTGATAGCCCACATCACCATCACCTGCGGGAGCATCGCGTACTCGCCCGGACTCAAGTCCGCCGGCCGCCCCACGATCTTCGGGCCATACAGCTCGCAGAAGTCCATTGGGAACCGCATCGACGAAAACAACGCTTCGTACTTCTGGCGATCGGTTTCGTCGAGTGTAGGGAGGTAGTCGATGAGGAGCAGCCGGCAGGCCGTGAGGATTGGGAGACGGTATTTGAACTCGTCGCTGCCCTCTATCGCGCGTGTGTACCTGAGGCGATCAGGGAGCTCAGACGTGATTTCTAGGGTTCAGAGATAAGTAGGACACCCGTGCGATGAGAGAGCGACGTACTGAGGAGCGGAGCAAGCATCAGCGCAGACACCTTCTTCGTCTCGTCCTTCAACGCATCCGCCACCTCTTTCAGGATTGCAGCCACGCGCTTGATCTCTGCCTTGAACTCGTCGTCGATTTCGATGGCGGTCGCCGCAGGGAGCCCATCCGCCGAGGGGAAAACGGAGCAGTTCCACTTGTGCTCTTTCCAGTCCTTTTTCTGGCATCGTGCACTCTGGATCGCAGATCGGCCGTGAGATGAGATGACGTGCATGGACAAGTCAGAGAGAGGAGACGCACGCAGTAGAACCGGTTTTTGCACACCGAACACCTCATGAGAGGGGTTTTCGTCGCGTCGCCTTCATCCGAGTCGTAGTCCTGCAGCGGGCACATGTTGAACTCGCATTCTCCGCCGGCCTTGGGCTCTTGCATGGTGCTTCTATGTATATGTAAGTATACAGTGAGTTCTAGGGCGATTCTGGGCGATTATAGAGCAGTGGGTGGGAAGACAAGAAGAGCAAACAGGATCACGCATTTCTGAACATCGAAATTTTGGCCTATTCAGGAACAAAGCGACACTGCCACAAGCGAAGACCGGATCAAACAGATTGCTGCGATGTCGAGTTGCTGTTTTTGTGCAGAGGGTAATATTTCTCCAAGAGTATTTATTGCATCGACTTGCAACGTTTCTGCATGACTGGCCGTGATACGATCCGTTCCCAAATGCACTGAAACACAACGTGGATAAAATTATGGGAGGTGTTGGCTCGAAGAAGCAGTGATTCAAGACGGGGCGGCTGCTAGCGCAACGACGCTGTCCCGCCCCTCCAAGCGGGTCTCTACCACGCGGAACTTGGCAGTTCCGTCCTGCAACACTCGTTAGCTATAGCCTCAAATGTTTGAGCGGACGTACGGCGCTGTACCCGACGCC
Source organism: Crepidotus sp. BD-2015 (assembly GCA_001179765.1). Classification (NCBI taxonomy): domain Eukaryota; kingdom Fungi; phylum Basidiomycota; class Agaricomycetes; order Agaricales; family Crepidotaceae; genus Crepidotus; species Crepidotus sp. BD-2015. The sequence goes on from CVRE01181778.1 coordinate 46,446, forward strand.
GGTACCGCCAACCAGAACGGGGGCGGTCGTTATCAAGAGGGTATCGACGCATCCCGGAGCAGCGAAGAAAGAGGCAATGACGCGGGCGCCGCCTTCGACCATCAGGGAGCGGATGCCCTCTGTGCGAAGGAGCGCGAGGAGCGCGGGTATGTCGTGTCTCTCTACGTGCTAGACTGAATACCATAAGCAAGGGGATAGATGCAAGCGCACCTGCAGAGAGGAGCAAGATACGTGCGCCAGCAGCTGTCAGCGTCTCAGAGCGCGCCTGCCAGTCAGCGTCCGCTGTAGATGGCTCGACAGCGACGACCCACGGGCGGCGACCGGCACCCTTCGCGTGGTTCGCGAGCAGCTTGCACGTGGGAGAAAGGCGCAGGTTAGTGTCAAGCACAACTGGGCGCGGTGCGGAGTGCGGGGCTGCGTCGGGCGGGAGGTGCCGTGCTGTCTTGTGTTCAACCTTTGCCCGGATTCAAGACAGACACAACACACTATTCAACTGCGGATCGTCGTTGAGCGCGGTGCCAATGCCGACGAGGATCCCGTCGTGCATGGTGCGCAACCTTGCATGTTGATGTCAATGCAGACTCTGCTCACGAAGCAGACGCACGGACCAGTGGGTCATGCGCATGCTCTCCGGGCCGCTGAGGGGCAGCTGCGCGCCGGCGGGGCCCGCGATCTTGGCATCGAGGGACTGGGCGAATGTGAGGGTTACATGGGGGCGCGTTGGAGGCGGGCTGGCGGCGTAGGCGGCGAGGAGGGACGACAGGTATTCGGGAGCCGATGAGGGCATCGCGACATCAGGTGACCGTCACCATGACCCATTCTCAATTCATTTTCTCTCCTGCCTTCCATGGCCCCCGCCCCACAACCAGCAGCCACTCCGCCGGCACCGCTGGCAGACATCCCCCCCGATCCAGACGCAGAGGACAACGACAACGACAACGACGCCGAGGATGAGGTTGCACCCGGCACCGGTACGTTCGCAGAGTCCTGACCCGGTCTGATTTGACACTCGTCCAGGCGAGACCAAGAAGAAGAAAAAGAAGAAGAAACCAAAGAAGAAAAAGCCCGAGCAGAGCGACCCTCCGCGAATAGGGCTGTCCAAATTCTTTCCCGATGGCGTCTACCCTGAGGGCGAGATCCAGCACTACAAGGACGAGTGCGTGTCCCCCGGAGTATGTGCATTCCCTTTGTGAATGTCTCTTTTCAGCAATGCCTGGCGGACAACGTCCGAGGAGAAGCGCTACGACGAGAAGCGCATGGCGGAGGACCCGGAGACCACCTACCAGAGCATCCGCAAGGGCGCCGAGGTCCACCGCCTCGTCCGCAAGCACGCCCGCAAGCACATCCGCCCGGGCATGACCATGACCGAGATCGTCGAGAACATCGAGGCGGGTACCCGCGCCCTCGCCGAGGGCGACGGGCTCGAAGCCGGCGTCGGCTTCCCCACCGGCGTAAACCTCAACAACTGCGCCGCCCATTACACGCCCAATGCGGGCGACACCACGGTGCTGCAAATGGGCGATGTCCTCAAGGTGGACATTGGTGTCCACATCAAGGGGCGGATCCTCGACTCGGCGTTTACGCTGTCATGGGACCCAGACTATGCTAACCTCCTCGAGGCGGTCAAGGCCGCCACGGACACTGGCATCCGGGTATGATGCTCCTTGCTGCCCGCGCCAAGCTCCACTAATATATGTTTTACAGGAAGCGGGTATCGATGTCCGATTAGGCGAGCTCGGCGGCCTCATTCAGGAGACGATGGAATCCTACGAGGTGGAAATCGGCGGAAAAGTCTATCC
>CVRE01181803.1:18708-31081 GCA_001179765.1 Crepidotus sp. BD-2015
TTTTTCGTTTTGTTTAGCTTCAATTCATACAAATTTGTAGATGCAAACGACCGCTTTGACAATTCAGCCCCCGCGGACATGTTCACCCCAATCGTACCTTCCAAGGCGTCCAAAGTACCCGTTTCGCCGTCCAAATTTTCCGCTGCGAGGTCTAAGACGCTGTTGGCTTTCAACGACCGCGGTAAGCCTTGCTGTTACTGTTTTTGTCAAAACAAAGAAATTGGACGATATCTAACACGGTATCTGTAGTCCCAGTATACGATGCCCGCAAAGTCGTTGTCGACTTCGACACCGACCTCTGTCAATTAGACGACGTGTTGCCGCTGTTCGTGGGAGAAGTTCCTTTCGGCGCGTTTGTTGTTGTTGGGTACACCTGTTCTGTGTACAACGCGGCCATCAGTGGGTCAACGGAGCGCGCACCTCATCTTGGGTGCAATATCTTGTGGGTCATTGTGTGCGGTGTCCCCCCTATTAAAAACAGATGATGTCCTTTTGATCAAACGGCACCTCTACGTATTTATTGTATGCCCTGTTTTTACCCCCCTATTTGTTCACATGCCTCTCCATTATGCCCTATGAAAATTATAGAAATTATGCCCTATGAAAAATATGTTTTATGGTCGACGTGTCTGCGCGATGTCGGGTCGGAACGTGAGTAGATCATCTGGGTATCCTCGGGCCGATATTACATAATCTGATTTGTATCTATGTCTCAACGCGTTTTTGATCGATGATCGATCGCCGCATATGCTTGGCTATTCTTGGCAAAACATCGTTGACTCATGCGACGGATGATCGCGGCATCAGAGCCTTGTTGCGAACATATATTGACGATCTTCCCCCCTCTGTCCCTCGGTTTCGCCTACCTTTTCAAATTTCAACGGCTACTCCTCCTATCACATTCTCTCCTGGCCTTCGTCGCCACTAACTCCTGTCGCCATATATGCAGCCTACCACACCACCCTCTCAGTCGATGCAGCCCAAGCAGTCTATGCAGCACGCTCAGTTGTCGTCCGTGTCCTCGGCGGTCGCTGCCTATAATTTCAGTGTGTTCGCTTCGGTGCGTCCTGAGTGGTTTTTAGATCGATATACGACTCACCGACTGTGCAGACAGTGACCTGGTCCCATCTGCCTATGGAGATTGTCGAAATAGTTCTGTTTTTCTACTTTGGTGATTTCCTCGCGAATCCCAAGGTGTATTCAGACCGTCGACGTACATTTCGACAAGTCGAACGACGGGCTCGTTTGTTCTTGGATCACTCTTCTCTGGCTTGGGCATCTATCTACGTCGATTTTTCCACATACATCCCTCACCTTCGCCATTGCATCACAAATTCGGCCCAGCATCCTTTGACCATCGTAATTGATCTGTCGGACACCGACTTCATCGCGGCGCATTGGTGGTCAGAGCACGACATCCAGTACTTCGTAGACGTCGTATTCACCATGCTCGACGCGTATTGGGAGCGTTGTTGCTACCTGACGATATCCGCCGGCGCGTACGCCACCATGGTCACTGTGTACTCCCACGTCATGGCCATGCGCTCCGCATCGCTGGCGAGTTTATCGGTTCAATTCAAGAATCTCTTCATTCCTCACCGCGAGCAGCCGGTACTCTTCGACAATTCTGGCACAACCCGATACTTCGTATTACCCGCCATTTCGAGGTTGGAGTTACTGGGTATAATGCCTCGATGGTCGACCTCGCAGCCATACTCCAACATTCGTACGTTGGTCCTTCGCGACTTGACCGGGTTGCGATGCGTTCGTTGGCAAACAATGGTCGATATCTTCACAGCCGCCGAACGCTTGACGGAGTTGCACCTACTACTGGTTGCATGCGGGGACATACCGATGATGTCCAACCTTGTTTTCCGCCCATCCTTGCCTGCTCTTCCTCTGCTCTCCGAAATACGAGTGGAAATGGCGGATTTTTCGACCGGGCAGCTTGCCGCTGCGATCCTAGCGCCGCGCCTTACGACAGTACAAGTAACCGGCGCCGGCGACGCCCACTTGCGACACGTCTTGGCAACCGATCCTGGCATGATCCGACAGGCCACCAGCCTCACCTTGTCGTTTGCTATCAATGACTGCGGCTTAATGTTGACCCTGCTCTCGAGGATGACTAGGTCGGAGCATCTTGACGTCCGTCAATGTTCCAATTCTACAATCAGAAGCATTTGGGAAGTCGTATGTCGGAGCAATCCGCTGTATGGCTTCCACTATGCGATGTGTCCTCATCTCACCACATTGGTTGTCTCGTCCTCGCACGACCATGATGTCCTGCGAGAACTTTTATTGTGCAGGAAGGCTAACGCGTTCCATCCGGATCTTGGAATGGTCATGTCCGGCGATATGACCGGCAATGCAGACGCGTGGCCCCGTTACGTCGCTGCTGATGGTAAAATATCCGTTGTTCGCGTACCTTTTGTATGACTCCCTCTGCCAATTTACTTAAAGTCCGTGTTTTGTTGGGGCATGTTTAGAAAAATCGTATAGCGTTCGCCCGGATTTACCGATGGTACGTGTAGATTTTGTTTCCTTTCCTCATGCACTTACCTCAAGCAGAACAATCCTTCTATCAAGGCCACGAGCGACTTCTCTAAACAGGTGTCGGTGATATTCAGGTTTAATCGTCAGTATCTCGCGGTAGCTTATTGGTTGTAATAGCTGACAATCCCGACAGCAATCACTCTCGTCCCTCTGATAGACGTGGGGTTTGCGAATTTCTATGTGACGACGTACATCAGCATCCCCCCCTTGCCCACTCAAAGACGCCTACCAGTACGAATTAGGTGTAAAAAATAAAGATAATTGCAATATACGTGTTGTTTACAATGTTCGGGAGACTACGACACATAGCTGCTTGACCCGTGCCCACCTACAGGGCGTACGAGATCTGCTAACAGATCGAATTTGTGTACCAGTCTAGAAGCTCGCGCAATAGCGTCGCTGGACGCGGCGTCAGTGGTGTACGTCGCTCTTTGCATGTGGTCGCAAACGTATCGCGAGTCTCGACTCATTTCTTCCATGTGGCCCCAGATAACACCCATTAAAAAAGTGGATCGATGATAACAAGCTGTCAAACATTGGTTTGGGTGTTAGCCCTTGGTACTCCACGGTTTTGACATATGAACTCGCCAGCTTGGTGCATATTTATTGCTCTCAACTCAGCTTCGCGTTTTCGAAGGGTCGCGACCTCATCCGAGTTGTCGGTTTGGCGGTCGTAGTCACGATGGTGGCTTTTTTCCGAGCACGATTTCCGTCCTTGTAATATATTCGTTAATCCTGTGTGTCATACAAAGGGAAGATATCGACTTTACTTGTTAATTTCGATTCCTCTTGAACGGTGATCAACTTCGGTGGGTCCGGCTGCTTGTATTTCCGGAGTCCTCCCGGCTCTTTGTTTGCAAACACCTTGAGGAAATCGTCGAAGGAAGAGAAGAATGTATCTCTGGTCATGTCGAATATAAAGTGCAGCTTTCGGTCGCATCCGATCTTGGACTCTCGACAATTGCGACAGCTGGGATGGTCCTCTTCTATGGTACACACTCTACGGATCTTGCCTGTGGTGCATTTAATGCAAGGCTGTGAAAGGATTCCCGGTGAACGGAATATACGTGTAGGCAGAGACAGCGGGATTACGTTTCTATTCTGCCTGTTCCATTCCTTTAACTCGCGGCCTCCTATCCACTGTTTCTCGGTGGTGTGCGACCTAGCAGTCACTTGTGCTACTCGCGTCCAGAAGGCGTGGATGAGCTGTGGGTCCGGTTCCGCCCCGCGAGACCGTTCTCGCATATTGACAGAAGAATATACGCAGCTATCCTCTGGCGAAGGAGAGGGTGGTTCATCATCCATGAAACCGCCCCCGAGGACAGCGCGCAAAGTAGGAAACACAGCAAGGTGAAGGTAAGAGGCAAGAGGGGTTAGATGACGAGATGATTGGTATGTGAATCGTCTTGGCGCCTGATGAAATCAGATCCGATCTATCGGAATGATGGCTGTGGCTATATAAAGGCTGCTCGCCTTGCGATTCCCATCATCTCCCCTCTTTCTGACTCCCATGGAATCTGTCGTTCCGCTGCGACTGCTTCAACTATGCCAGATTCTAGGTGCGTTCACTTTTAATAGATCCAAAGGATAATGTTGAACGTTTTTCTACTAGTTACACGTACTGTTTATCGATTATACGCGAGTTATCGTTTGGTCGCGCCGCGAGCAGCGCATGCCGTTATTTTATCGCTCGTTAGAGCTGCCCGTCATGGGTTGATAATCACCTCGATGAGGCGGACCACTCGAGTCTATTTGGCGATTCGCCACGCTTTTGCGTTGATAGTCAGCTATGTGCTTCACATACCAGTTCCCCATGTACCTGAGAAGGACGACGAATGGTCGTATGATTGTCAACGTAAGACGCACGCTGTGTATGGCGGTGGTAGGCGATATCGGTTTCACGGAAGACGCTTGGAGGCCTACGTGCGTGATCACGGCTCCGTCGCCCAGTGGCTCAATCATGAATACACATTTGAGTTCCAATGCAAGGAGGAAACTGTTCGTTCTGTGTTGACGAAACACAGCAACTGTATATCGTGTATAATGCCGTTGCATACATTGGTCGATGAACTCACCAAGTCTGAGCTTGTACAAGTTGGGAAGATGCATGGGGTGTGGGTGCCAACCAGAACGCCGGTAGCGAAGGCACGCACACTGTTCAAAGACCACGAATGTGGTGAATGTGCCGATCTTGTATGCATATTTGCAAGCACCGGTGTGCGTGTTGATCTGCCAGCCAAATCGAATTCAAAACGGTCGGCTCCATCTTCTAGAATCCGACGCGTTGTTGTCCGTTCTGCCGCGAGGATTAGGACAGAGGCGATCAAATTGAAACGGATAGTAGCTAGGTTGCGGACCGTGAGAAAGAAGAGAACGGGTAGATTAAAGCGCGTGTGCTTCCCACCCTTGCCTCTTACAGCGAAAGAGTCCCACTCGATTTTAAGCCGCCATTGCGCGACATTGTCGCCTAAAAACTTTATTGAGCATGGATGCGCGGCGTGCGGATTGCTGGTAAACACCAAGGAACTCACCCGTTTGGCAGAATTTACAGGAGATCTCAGTTTACTCGTTGCTCCTGGAGTTACGCGAAAAGAGAGGTTCACATCTTCGGATCCTATCGAAGACCTAGACGGGCCCATTCTTGCAGACGGCTGTCGCCATATATGTGTAACGTGTGAGACGGCTTTAGTTAACGGCATAGTTCCCAAGCTGGCGTTGGCTCGGCATAACTGGGTGGGAGTAGTTCCTGAACAGCTGAAAGGTCTGAAGTATGCGGAAGGCATTCTGATTGCTCGTGTAAGACATAATCGCTGTCTGGTTCAGGTCAATTCCGGAAGATATAGAATGAGTGCGAACGTCGTAATGTTTAATCAGCCTGTTCTCAAGATCTACAACAAGTTGCCGCCCAGTCGCAATGAGCTCAACGAGATATTAGCTTTCGTGTTCACGGGAGCAGCGCCGCCTACTCCGGAGGAATTCGACCGTACTCCGATGCTTGTCCGTCGTAAGAAGGTGCTTGACGCATTAGAATGGCTGAAACTGAATCACGAGGATTACAGCGATCTGGAAATATCGATGGACAATCTAATGACTTACCCTGAACGAGGTATACCTGTCGTGGTGGACTACAGAAAGTCCGCTCAGGATGTCCCAGAACAAACCGGAGGAATTGCTGTGCACGAAGTGGCCGAAGAACCGGGCACGTTGAAAGGCGCATGCACTTTTGCCGTCCATGGCTTGACTGGAGAGGAATATGAAACCGCGTCGATGACCACGATCAAGGCCGTAGCGATGAACCACTTGATGCGAGATGGAAAAATTCTTGGAATAGGTAAATCTAAAGAACCGGTCAGTATGTATAACAATGTAAAGAGTTATCCCGGCATGTTCCCGTGGTTATTCCCTTACGGTAAAGGAGGGATCGGCCATCCCACACACCGTCATAAGCAAGCTGACCTTACCAGAAAACAGAGCCTTTTGATGTACTATGATAAACGCTTTCAGATGGACACCTACTTTCCCATGGTGGCTTTTAATCACGAGCAGATGAAAGGATCGGCCACAGGAAGCAAACTGCTCGCGAAACGTGCCAAGTTTGGGCGTATATCCAGGCGATTACGAGCTGTGGATCCGGCGGTGGTTGAAGACATTGCCGATCGGTTAGTTAAGGGAGACCACGTCAAACCTGTAACGGAAGCCGAACAGTTGTGCTTCGATCTCATTCGAGATCTTGATGCGATTGCTGGTCATGTCCAAGGCTCGGTCACCTCTAAAAAATACATGAGAAACGAAATTTGGTCCACGATCTCGTTCTTCAACGCACCAACTTGGTTCATTACGATTTCATGGTCCGATCTTCATCATCCTCTGGCACTGTATTACGCGCAAACTGATACCTTATTCCGCCCGCAGATTAGAACCTCCGACGAGCGCAAATTGTTGATGTCCAAAAACCCGGTGGCCGCCGCTCGGTTTTTTCATTTTATGGTTAACGCTTTCTTAACGGATGTGCTCGGATGGGAGAGCGAGGATAGAGGGCTGTTCGGTCACACCAATGCTTACTACGGCACTGTGGAGCAGCAAGGTCGACTTACTCTTCATTTACATTTGCTACTGTGGATCATGAACTCGCTTTCTCCTCAAGAGATACGAGACAAGATTATGGGTCCGGATTCGCGATTTCGCAGACGACTGATTCGGTACCTAGAAACTAGTCATCAGGCAGAGCTCTTTCACGGGAGAGTGGGTGATATTACGGCGAAAAAATCCGACGCAGACTCCACCTCGGAGGATGATCTATCATCGGTCGGTCTAAAACATCAGTCTCCTGTTCATACCTTCGCAAAAGCTCCGCCTCCTTTATGTGACAAGAAGCAATGTGGTCCCCGTTGTATTGCATGCTTCGGCGTCGCTAGATGGAGACGCAGGTTCAAACGAGAAGTGGATGAGCTTTGGGTAAGGTCCAACGTACATGATCATCATCACTCTGTAGAGGATGAAGAAAGAAAAGAGGCGAAGAAAAAATGGAAAGGCGATAAGCGGAAGAAGCCGAAAAAAAAGTTGAAGTATAAGCCGGCCAGTAAATTGATTCACGAGAGAAATGGTTGTTTGACGAAATCCGGAGTATGCAGGGCAAGGTTTCCGAGAGATACGTTCGAGGTGTCCGAGATCAGCCCGGACGGTCACATAAACATGCGTCATATCGAGCCGATGATGAACACTGTCAATCCTATTCTCACTTACCTGTCTAGATGCAATTCCGATGTCACCAGCCTTCTCTCTGGCACGGCTGTCAAGGCTGTCGTTTCCTATGTGTCAGACTACGTTTCGAAATTGAGTTTGAAAACCTACCAGATGTTCGCATCTGTATATCACGTCTTCGACAGAGAGTCCGAAACCATTGGAGGCGACATCAAAGAGAGGGAGCAATCTAGACATTTAATGAGAAAGATGGTCAATTCTATGGCAGCTAAGATGGAAATCGGCAGTCCCATGGCTGCCATGTATGTTCTAGGACATCCAGACCACTACCCCAGCCACAAATACGTCGGTTTTCCGTGGCGAGCATACGTGATGTTTGTGAGAAGATTTTGGACACAGCAGACAGAGCTAGTCGTTCAGGTTGAGGAACAGGAAGAGGAAGACGATAGCCTCCCGATAGGAAAACAAGACGGCAGATTTGTGGCCGCGTCTGGCGTTGATGATTACCGCTATCGCCCGGTCGTGTACAACAACGTAAGCCTCTACGAGTGGATTCAGTGTTACAATAGAAAGCCCAGAAACAAACAGGAACGCGCCGACTTTGACGAAGAGCTCTCAATGGCCAGGTACACGAGGACCGATTGGCATAAGGGGGCAGTTAAGGCATTGGTCGACTCAGGCGAGATGTCAGCGGGAGAAGACCGATTGGAAGACGATTTCAGCGATGGCGAGGATTACTTTGAAGACGTTGCGATGAACGGAATCAACAATAGCTCGCTGAATCCGGAGGAGGACGATATTTCTGACTGGCAGACAGACGACGAAGACGAGGTCATCATGGAGAAGCAGACCGAGCAAGATCGGATCAGAAAGCCGATGATGCATGCGTTCATACCCGGTCATCCGTTATTTCTTTCTCACGCTGTCAGTTGCGACTTCAGTAAAATTCGAACGGTTATTCCCAACTTTATAGGTGGACCAATTCCTCGCGCGGATAAAGGTGATCGAGCGTATTATTGCCTCACAATACTTACTCTATTCAAGCCTTGGAGATCGCCTGTTGATCTGAAGGATGCAGTGTCTACTTGGGAGCAAGCATTCAAGGCCCACCCTTTCTCGAAGCGAGAACTAGAGCTGATTGCAAATTTCAACGTCAGATACGAGTGCAATGATGCGAGAGACGATCATTTTGCTGAGCTTAAGAAGAAAATGGCGGCAGCTGAGAAGTTGAACGGGGCATTCCCGGCCAATATCTTCATGGGCAAATCTGACCGTTTCAAAGACGACATGCGAGATTGCGCCTATGATTCTGACAGTGACTCGGACGAAGATGGATACGACAATGATGACGAGAAAGGCCCGCGTACCAGACGCATGGACGAAGAAGCGGCACAGATCCAAAAAATCGCAGTAGACAGTGGTTGGTTGAACCGTTGCCTGGACGGTCCCCCTCCTAAGGTATTATCGAGATTGTATCCACCGGTCAAACGCCGCGCTGATTGGTTAAGGCTGGTAAAGACTCAGCGTATGGCTTTCACAGCTAACAAAATGGCTGATATGCCTCCGGCTGAGGAACGCAAGGGAGGGAAAAAGCGCGACCATACGGGTGTTGAAATATTGCCGGCTCACTATTTGAACGGGAAGGTCCCCATTGATGCAACTAAGACTCGAGACATTGTAGCCGAGGTTCTGTTAAAATATAAACTTAATACCGAGCAGTTGAGAGCGTTTATGATAGTCGTCAATCATGCCTCTAGACCACAGAAGGTGCCTTTGAAAATGTACCTGGGCGGAATGGGCGGAACTGGCAAATCTCAGGTCCTGAAGGCGATTAGTATGTTTTTCAATTGCCGGAAAGAAGACTACAGATATATGGTTCTAGGACCTACCGGCAGTACTGCCGCTCTTTTAGGAGGCTCCACTTATCATTCGGTGTTCAGAATACCTAGAGAATCGAAAAGTAAGAACCGCGACGATCTGAACGGGATTAGGAACGAGGTAGGCGCGATCGCGGCTGTTAACGAGCGCTTGCAAGGTGTGGATTACATCTTCTTGGATGAAATTTCGATGGTTTCTTGTAACGATCTGCAATTGCTCGCCACTCAAGCCGCTAGGGCGAGGAACGTCCATGATGAAGCGTTCGGAGGTCTGAGCGTTATAGTCGCAGGAGACTTCGCACAACTGCCGCCGATGACTGGTCCATCCTTGTACAGCGGACAGGTAACCCTCTCTGTAGCCGACGCAAGAGACGCACGGAATCAAAACGCTGTTATGGGAAAGATTCTGTGGCATCAGTTCAACACGGTAGTAATGCTCCGAGAAAACATGAGGCAACAGGACCAGTCGGAAGAAGATAATAAGTTGAGAGAAGCTCTTGTTAACATGAGGTATGGAGCTTGCACCCCAGCGGATATCGCATTTCTCGAGAGCAGGATCGCGGGATTCCGACCAGAGGATCCGAAGCTGAACACGGCCGAATTTCGTAACGTGTCCATCATAACCGCACGGAACAGTCAAAAAGACATGTTGAACAGCCTCGGGGCTGAGCGCTTTGCGGCAGAAAACGGTGAACAACTCGTTGAATTTTGTTCTATCGACAGAATAAGCGCTCGAGCAACGGACAAGAGCAAATGGAAGTCGTGCCAGCAATGCGAGATCAAGCATATTGGATCTAGACTGAGGCGGCAGCTTTGGAACGCCTCTCCCTCTACGACAACGGAGTTCATAGCTGGTAAATTGACTTTGTGCGTTGGGATGCCAGTAATGTTGAGGGCGAACGACGCAACCGAGCTTTGCATGACAAAGGGACAGGAGGCAATAGTTCTTGGATGGGATGCGGATATAGGGCCTCACGGTCAAAATGTGCTCAACACCTTGTTTGTAAAACTGGTCAAACCTCCGAGAGACGTCCAAATAGACGGCTTGCCGGAAAATGTGGTCCCCATCACGAGAACAGTGACGCCGTTGACAGTACTACTCCCGGACGACACTCTGTTGTCGATCTTTAGAGAACAGGTCGTCCTGTTGATAAATTTTGGAATGACAGACTACACGTCTCAAGGTAAATCCAGGGCTCAGAATGTGGTAGATCTTACCAATTGCAGGGATCACAGATCGATATATGTCGCCCTATCTAGAGGATTTACCGCGAAAGGCACTATCATTCTGCAGAACTTTCAGCACGATAAAATAACAAGCGGGATGTCAGGCTACTTACGCCAGGAGCTCAGGGAACTGGAGATCTTGGATGAGATTACAAAGCTGAGGTACGAAAATGCGCTGCCTGCTATGGTCACAGGAATCTATCGTCGACGCTTACTCCGTTCATATTATGCGTGGAAATCAGACCATCGAGACCCCGCTCATTTCCATCCCGCACTGAGATGGGACAAAAGTATGGGACCTCGGGTGCCCGTTGCTGAAAAAATCGACGAATGGAAGTCCTCGATCCCAGGCCGCAACAAGAGGAAGACCACTGACACGGCAGTGCAAGATCGAGGTCTCTATAAAAAAAAAAAAAACAAGTTGTGCCGCGATAATCGATGACCGACTACAGTCCCAGCCTACGCGTCCGCCTATCGCTAACGGGAGTGTAAGAAGACCAGTGGGAATGATTTGGGATAATGCAGACCACAGTTGCGCGTATGATGCGACATTCACTGTTCTTGCTAACATATGGGCCGAAGACAGAAATAAGTGGAGGCGCTTGTACCGCGGCATAAGCCGTATACTGAAACTGTTTGACGTGGAACTGGAAAAGGCGTGGTCTGGATTAAATACCCTGGAAGGGGTGAGAGACGTCGTGAGACGAAGAATACACTCAGCGAATCCTGATTGGTTCCCATATGGACCAAATATGACCTCTATCGACAGACTTGCACAGTCTATCTTACCCTCCAAATCGCACGGCGTCGCCTCTCAATCCTGTCATAGCTGCGGTTATGCTGATCCCGAAAAGCAAGACATATTCGAAGCATATATATCTGCCGGCTTGGGATGCGACGAACAGGATCCTGAATCTATGAAGGTCAGCTTATGGCTGCAGACGAATTTCACGACTAGTCGTAAAAACTGCCCTTATTGCCGTAGGAGAGGCGTCAGAGTCAAAATGCGTATGATTCCCACGATAATCGATGTGCCCCCCCTATTAGTGTTGTATGTCGACGATCCACGACTGCGTTTTGATCCTATATTGCAATTTGATCGGAGCGGGACCTTAGTAAGATTGTCCTTGAGAGGTGTAATTTATGCAGCGGACGAACATTTCGTGTGTAGATACATATCCGGTAACGGGCTGGTATGGTTTAACGACGGCATATCTACCGGAAGAGCTTGTGTGCCCCACGGGCACATAAACGACCCGATAGACTTGCGTGAATGTGGAGGCCGCCGTGCGGTGGCGGTCATTTACTCTGCGTGAGAAGACTTGATGGAAAGCTTGAACTGGAATCGCGGTTCGGGCCATATTTGGAGTAAGGAGGGTCGGGTGGAGGATGGCGCATAGGGAGTTATATCTTTGAGGACTCAGAGTCAGTGGGATTGGTGGGGACAGCGATTGGGTCGTTACTATGATCGCCGATATCTGCCGATTATGTGATCTGTATGGAAGATCAATACCACGTGTTTCATTTGATCAGTTACGTACTGTCTGCTTTCGGTTCAACCATCCATCACCTCGAACGGGCAACCTTGAAATCCGACACAGAGAGTCCGCCGTTACTCTGTCGCGCCGTGTAACGGTCTTATATCTGACTTGGTGGTCAACACACTGTTCCCCGGCACAATGGAATTCGCCGCATACTGGACCCTTATGATGGCACCACTTGAGCAATTGGTCTTCCGTTTGTTGCTGCATTCGCTCGCGCAGCAATATAACTTGAATATTATGGGCTGCTATATACTGGGCTATTTTCTCGTTCTTGGTCTACTAGGTCTATCCTTGCCAGAGCACTCTCACACATCCTCAACTGGATGTATTGTCAGTATTTTCTGCTTTGATCTTGCTCTTATCCAAGTTCTCACTGATCCAATTCCATTTTGAGTCTTTGCGCGCGCGTGTTTGTCCCCTGTACGCGTCATCCTGTCTCTCTGCTAAAGACCACCATCTTCCTCACTCAAT